>JACXGI010000195.1:0-155563 GCA_016801175.1 Esox masquinongy | reverse complement strand
ACCGGCTGGCGAGAGACAACACCAGGAAGGACAAGGGTACAAGCTAACGACAGTGAGGGTTAAATGGAGCCAACTGTTAACGCACAGTATTTCAGGTTATAACTAAAATCTGGGGTTAATAATCTGTTCCAAGATTTGAAAGACGAATTGATTTAATACGTATACAATGACCCTCCAAGTAGAGGTAGACACGGAATAGAACAAAGGGAGAACGACAGATTAGACACGGGGTCTTCAAGTCTGGGTTCCCCTGGGGCTCCACGGAGCTATAAAAAGAGGAACAAGATAGGAATGCATAAAGGAACTCTACTGCTTCGGAGCAACTCTGAAGATACTCTCTTCAGTGATACTGTTCAGCGTAGGGAGCTGTAGACAGTCCACTATAGGTCATGACAGAGACATTCCTGCTTTGTTTCCTCTTGGGCCGACTGAGCAGCAGGACAACATGCACAATCTCCTCTTGTGTCTCTAAATAAAGTTGTCTGGAGCAGAGGAGTATACAACTATCCTGTATCAGACTCCAGGTAAATTACACACTTTGAAACTTCAAATTTATACTAAGACATAATGACAGAGTGTTATAATTGCTTTGTGGACTGTTCCTGGACAACATATGCAGCATTTGCTAACTAAACAAAGTGCGTGAGGACTGACCCAAACCATGGCTGAGGAGAATGTCATGGTACTGGCCATTTGTCTTCCTTCCCTTTGTGTGCGTTTCCTGGCTACAAACACATGTCTCGCACATGACCGTTCATGTATCAGTGAAGTACCCCCCGCGTGTGTGCACGTCAACCGCTCGCTGTCCAAATAAACACAATCTGCATGCAAACTATTATTGAATTCCTCAAGGCTTCAGCGCCTAATGCTTTCAAGAAACATCATCCATTTTGTTTTTATAGCACATTCTTTTAATCACACCAAATGAGGGCCTAAATTAAATTACAAATAAAAGAAACACATCAGGTGAATTGGACTGGATTTCAACTAGGAACTCTCACCCCCCAATGTCAGCCCTTGGACTGTGGACTTCACTGCTATTGTGATTTGTGTGTATTGAGGAACTGATAAAGCCTACTTGAGGTCAGTGCATTCACACTGTGGACAATACAAGGTAATGGCAACATTAAACTACCAAACAGCAAAGATTTTACCTCATTGGTACAAGAACGCAAAAAACAATCCTGGCAATGGAAAAACAAATAAGTGTTTATTTATACAGAATTAAAATTTGAAGTGTTTTGTGACTATTTCATTTGAAAGTGTGTAAAACGTTTGATTCAGCATAGTCATTCTTAACCTTTCTCATGTAAAAGTCAGAACCCGAAATCAAGGCCGGGTAACCTTTCACACAACTAAGCAGCTCATTAAAATTAACTAGAAAGACAATCAGAGGGATATTTATTGTATCATGTCATTTGAGAAGACAGCTTAAGCATGTTGTCAGGAAACAATCGACATTACAGTAAGAGTTGTGTATACTCTACCTGTAGACAAACAGCCAGAGTATTATAGGCTATGGAGCTACTGTACTGTAAACTAACTAGTCCAGGTACAAAACAGACAGTAAATAATGGTGGGAACATGATGGTGCATTGAGGTTAACAGAGTTTGGCCAAGTCTGGTCGTGCCAAAGTCCAGCAATGCAGAGGCAGAGGCCCATGGACCTACCAAGCTGCTGGAAGAGCAGGGCCACACTCTTGCATGTAACAGGCAGGTTGTCATTGAGAGGGGTTTGGATCAGCTGTCGGTCGCCTGCTCCCAGGGAAAATAACTTCTGTGGGGGGAAAAAAAGCACAAAACGCACACAATTGTAAAGTCTGAGGCTCTATCAGAAAGCTATATGAGACTGCACAACTGTACAAGACATGGATTAACAGACATGGTGCCTCTGTTGTCATGGGACGGCATAGCATTAATATACTAGACAGAATCTATAGAAGGTATATGAAAGAGAAAGCTGAAAGGTCATATACCGTAAGCCAGGGCAGTGAAATAACTTTTTTGAAAATGAATAAAACATGTGCTATTGAAAGCCCATCGACACTGCAGCTGCAGGACTGAATTAGCCTTTTGAGTTTGTCTGGCTGCGATGGAAGAAACCTCAATTACATGTTAACCTAAATATCACTGGCACGGCACAATGCCTCTGAAATCCAACGGGGACAGCAGCTTTCATCGCTAAATCCAGTTTTTCTGAAGCTTCAGATGGAAACTCACAGTGGAATAAGTATGTTGATGTGAACACACTGTCTGTCCAATTGAGTTAAACCAACAGTGAACTGACAGGGGTGTAGACTGTGCAACTGAGTTTGAACCAAGTAGAGAATACCTTTAGGTCCCCTGATTCAGGAGATTAATTTAGATTTAAGTCATTTAGCAGACCCATTTTTCCAGAGCAACTAACAGAAGTGCGAATATTTTCATAATTTGTTTGTACTGACCCCTGTGGGAACCGAACCCACAAGCCTGGCATTATAAGCACCACACTACTACGCGTGACCTAATGTTTCTTTGGCCGACTTCTTCAATAAAGTGTTCTGCGGAAGGAGGACTTTGTTCTGCACCTGAGGTTTCTAACTCCTGTTTCTAGAGCCTAAAGCCATGGCCTCTGTGGGGGATAGTGATGGTTTGACATGTACTGGTTAATTACATGAAAACCACTAAATTATGGTCCCACATTCCTTCCACTTTACAAACACAGACTACATTTTTTCCAGCTTTTTTAAAGCAACATTGACCATTATTGTATAGACACTACGGGGCTCCTGACGTAGGGTGTTTGTTATAAGACAGCATCAGATGTGAATTTTAATAACCTTTTTAATAAGGTTTTAATAACCGTTTCAGAAGTGAAAACAAAAACATCCCCTTCGCTCTTGCTCGTCTTTTCACTCCACTAGCTAAGTAATGAAAGCACAAAGACAGAAAGTAAAAGCAAAAACAGTACTGACGGAATGTCTGCGCGTGGCAGTAGAGCAATCTCTGGCACCATCTAAATGAGGAATGTCTGATTAACTGGAAAGCAAACGGTAATGGTTTACTTCACTCCCTCACATGGACCAAAACACTTCTTCCTTCTTCACTTCCACATGACTTATAGGAGAATATAACTATAATAAGCACCTAACAGTCAGCGGATAACTAGCACCGTGTGTGGGTCCAGCAGCAACATTAACCCAGACTGACCCCCTAGTCTTGGCTGGATCCGTGGCTCTGTTTAAAGCGGCCCCGAGGGCCAGACGGGCCTACCCAGACAAAGGCATTTCAATGATTTGCTATAGTAATGGCTGCTCACCTGCGAGCCGCCAGCTATAGGCACCAGGCACGTGAAGAGGTTGGCCACCAGCCCCTCCAGGGGGAAGGGCAGGCTGTCGATATACACCGTGTAGATCAGGCCCAAGCAGCCCTGGAGGTCAGGAGGACACAGGCGCACAACCCGGTCAATCCAAGACAGATGAATCACAAAATATGAGAAAACTCTCATACACAGACAGATTTATTGCTAAATACATGAACACACGCACATACGCATTGACAGATTTATCCGAAAATACATTAGCACACAGTGTTGCGCATAAATGGACAATTGGAGACACTATGTGTGGGAAATCAATATCCATTAGATGCTTAGTAGTTTGCGTGTTATTCCAAAATGACTGCTGAGACGTGGGGTTTCATGAGTCCCTAAACACAGGTCGAAAACCTACAGCACAATGGCAAATGCCTGGGCATTACTACAACGCAATACTAGGGAAATATGTGTGTGTGAGACATTCGAATGTTGAATACCATAGTGGCCCAGTCGAGCACCTAGGAATGGATAGGAGAGATTTACTATGTTCTTATGGATTGGTGGAATATTGCATATTAGAGTACATACAAATCATGTGTGGTTTATAGAGCAATTTAACATGAGGCATAGTATAAATATCAACAAGTCCAACTGACAATCAATCAAGAGTGCAGCAATTTAGCACATTGAATAATATTTAACAAGTCATAGCTAATTATCGCAACCTAAGTAGAATAAGTGACCAACCATGAACGTCGGTAATTAGACCAATAATATTCCTGGACGGTCAATAAAACCACAAAACGACATTGACCTCGTATGCATTGCTATCTGGCATTTTGAAGGGAAACTATCTTAATCAGGATGGGTCATTTTACCCGAAAGATTTCAGGATAATCGAGTCGAGAGACCAGAATGAGACTTTTCGGTGCAAAGACTTGAGCAGGCTGGATCAAGCCATCCTCTTCCTCATCTTCATCCACCTCGATGTTCTTAGTTCCCTGAAAGAAAACAGTAGTTATTGAAACTGAAGGTTCAATTGTGTAATTGGAGAGAGAAGAAACCGTACTGCCAATCAAGCCCTGGGTGGCTCCAGTGTTGTTTTTACATGTTTCATTAACTTAGCAGAGCATTATCCAGAACAACTTACAGTGAGTGCTCACCTTTCTTCCACTAACGATGCCTCCCCTACCCATGGTGATGCTGGTTGAGGTGCAGCGCCACACAAGGCTCTAGCCACATGCTGTCAAGTGGCACAGTCAAGGCTCAAACTTAGACTGTAGTGGCACATCAAGCCTTAGTTCATTGCAACACCCGGCAGCCCCTCCACTCAAATCTTCTAATTGATGCAGGCAGGGAGCAAAGTACAAGTACTATGTAAAGTGATAATGCTCCATTCTGCCAAAAGAAAACTGCATGGAAAAGTACCATAAGGCAAACACTGAAAAGAGTATTACGGAAGCATTTTCATCCTTAAAACACTCCAAATCCTCGATTTCCTCTGCAATGGGAATCAGATTTATTTGGAGTTATGAAAAAATCCTCTCCAATCTGCACCCATCAAAACAGATGCTCATCAGAGTTGAGGAGTTGAAAGAGCAAAGAGGATTTAGTGACAAGATAAGTGCCAAGAAAAAGAGCACAAAAAATTGCTTTTCATGGAAAATGAACAAAACCCAGGACCTTAAGAGAGAGTGCTGTTTGCCCATCCAGTCATTCATATAAAATCAAGTCTACTATGCTATTTGGTTTTCTTAATGTGTTGTGCGAAATAGTCTACCGTACCTGTATTGTTGTCTTTACCTTTGTTAAAAATTTTTAAAAAGTTCATTTCAACCTTCCCTTCCAATTAACTGATCATGTCCTTTCCTCATTGCAATGACACAACAGCAGGTGCTGGCAAGTGAAAGACCAAAGCATGTCTCCTCCAGAGCTCCTCTCCAACCATGCACTTCTGCATCACACTGCGGTATCTACGTACTTGAAGAGCTCATTCTCTGGCACAAAACGACAATTTAGCTTGGAGACGCCCAAGCCAGGGCAGCAGACAGCGCTCAGCCCATGTGTACCACCTTCAGTTGGACCCCAGGATAATGTCTGTATGCCTCAACCAGGGTCTGCCCACCTGGCTGTAACGGCAAAGCCTCAACGGAACTTTTATGATTTGTGGATGTTATTCTAAAGCATTGACACAAACCCTGAGGTGTTGGTTTGAAACATTTTGAATTAAATTTGGCAGGGAGCCAACTTTAATTATGTGGTCATTATAGAAACAGCTCTATTAAAAACCCCTGAAGACTGAATCGTAAGAATACAACAATGTTTTGTTTTCCATAAAAAGAGAGCCAAAGACAACTACAGCTAAACCTCTGACACCTCACTCAAACCCTGTGACCACAGTGGAGACAAACCTAGATCTTTAGTAATACCATGCAGGCACTTAGGTGCAAAGGGCAGATCGTAATGTTCCGTAAATAGCATGTCAAACTAACAGCATATGGCCAAGGTAATCAAGGTGAATGATTTGACAAAAGACACCTCCCACAGAGGTCAAGTCTCAGCGGTCTCATCTCAGTCTGGTTCTAATTGTCCTGTCCCAGAAGCCGTCAGTCCTATCCGATTACAGAGATAGCAGCATAGCAGACTTACAGGGCTCTTTCACTTATATTCCTGCAGACAATGAAAACATGCCACAAGAGGTCTGGCGTGTTCCGAACAGGGAACACAGGATTAACATACCCCATCAGATGGGAAACACATTTTTACTTCATTCTGGGGATTTTGTTCAATTATTTGAGAAAACAAATTCCTGCCATCAGGCTAGCTTCTCTCGGGTTCAGTCAGAAAAGCCACGCTGGTTTAAATTTACAGGGTGAAGCGCATAACTCTGCAGGGGATGATGTACCACGCTAGTCCTTAAACCATAAGACACTGCAACAGAGACCTACACATCTGTATGAACTGAGAAATCACACCTATGTTGCTCATCAGTCCAGTGTGTATGATCAAAACTCCCATCTCTATCAGATCTCCCTCTGAGCCACTAGCAAGTGCACAAAGCATAAAACAGGTCTGGGAACAGTTCCGGGAAAGGAATAAAACCATGACTAATAATATGAATATATCATAATGGTAATAATGTATTAATATCCGTGTTGGCGCCGCAATGATAGTTACTGGTTTTAGAG
Source organism: Esox masquinongy (assembly GCA_016801175.1). Lineage (NCBI taxonomy): Eukaryota > Metazoa > Chordata > Actinopteri > Esociformes > Esocidae > Esox > Esox masquinongy. The sequence continues at coordinate 149,080 of JACXGI010000195.1, read as the reverse complement.
TTCTCAGCAGAATAAAAATTTGAGCTCGGTCCGACCTATGCCCTAGTAACTAAAGCCCTAGCCCAGGCCAGAGCCAACAACAAAGGAATAAAGACAGCCCGAACCACAAAAAAGAGAGATAAAACCTTTCCCTAGTCCATATTGCTGTTTTGCTAACAAGTCTGAAAGTTCAGCTAACGAAGTGAGGAGACAGGAAACCTTGCCTTGTAAAAGTGAAGAGGGGAAAACAAACTTCAGTATAATCAACAACTGTTGTGGATTTGGGGATAATAAAACATCCATATTTCTTCTGAAATCTGACAAATGCTGCTGCCTCTGTTGCCTGTGTTTGATTCTGTCTGCGCCAACTCCAACAACAGACTCACGCAAACAACGACATGAACAGAACTGTCGGAAAAAATAAATCATCAAATTCCATATAATTTTATTTATTTTTATTTTTTTTTACAATTTGCCATGTTGCAATAAGGACTGTAATAATAGTTTTAGTAAGAATATTATCTCTGATTTCTGATCATTTATTCAGCGTTGCCTTTCGCTGTTTAAAATGGCCCTACAACCTGTAATTTGCTTCTATTGAGAGGGTAGTCGATAATTTTTGCAATTAAGAACAGATGCTGAAATTCAAGCATCTGGTTTAATTAGTTGGTAGTGACACTATAGTAGCATTTATCAGTATAAGTAAAGGTAGGATTCATTCACCGGTGATGTATAAAGAGCAAGGAAGCCACGTTTAGCCAAAATTGATGCAAGCTTATGCAGTCAAAAAAATAGCGATATAATATAATAACGTCATATAATAACATCAATATAATAACTATCATTAAAAGCAACTTCAGCAGGAGACCGAGAGACAGCACGCCAGTCACAAACACACACAATTTGTTTGTTTATTTTTGTTTTAGTTTAATTTTAGTTGTTCACAGTTCAGTAAGCCCGAACCCGACCAGGCCGAATACATTCTTTCAAACACAGGTAGAGCCCGGCCCAAGCCCACTTGGCCACGTCCGGTTCAGATTGAAATTGAGGACCGTAACGGGTGGCCTTCTCTCTTTTAAACCAGTGGCACGTGAGGACTAAATAAATAAGGGAGGATTCAGATCTGTTGTTGGAGGAGAGGGTCAAGTCAGAGTACACGTCCGCAGGACCGCTACAATCAGTGCCTGACAGGGGAATTAGACTACATAACGCCTTGTTTTATAACCTTTCAGCCCAGGCATAGACCAGGCCAAAGATCCAGTTGCAGAAAATTTTTTAAACCAGCAGTAACTCATACATATTTACTTGTGGATGTGGTGGTTTATACCTTGCTCACATGCTGCAGGATTAAACACAACATGGAAAATCACAGCGGTTCAGCATCCTGGCACAACAAGGGATGTTTGTAGTAATTGGTCTGACTCATCCAATACAAAGTGTTATCGTATACTAAAGGTAGACTCCACAACATGCTTGGAAGTTGAGTCTGAGCATTCATGGAAACGGAATCATCACTATGTGAGGTTGCCATGTTACCACTCAAAAAATAAAGAATTGAATTCCAATGAATGGGTATTTCTAGGAACAAGATATAAAACAGATTATAGTATACTTAAGGCCTGTTCACATAAACAATAGTCTTTAGGAATATATTATGATTCTAAAAACGTTTGAATAGTTAATAAACACTTCTATTTGCATTTGTGCAGGAAGGTATTACACCTACAAAGCTTGGCGGTAGTCACAACACATGCAAACTCATTAATTTAATTGTAAAAAATATAAATAAACAGCAAGTGTGCAATTGTAAGGAAGTTATATTGTACCATTTTGCATCTAGCTAAGGTGTTTTGTGCACCTAAGAGTAGCATTTCTGAAATTTGACAGTATCAAAAACACTAGCATGATCTAGCTAACATCAGCTAAGCGTGATGTTAGCTAGATCATGCTAGTGATCTAGCTAACATAGCTGAATGTTAGCTAGATCAAGCATGCTAGTGATCTGAACAAGCATGCTAGTGATCACTAACATAGCTGAACAAGCTAAGTTGTACTTAAATGGCTTCTCTGGAGAATGTGAGTCAAAGATTTAATTACCGTAATTAACAACCATGTCATGGTGATGCGGCGCCACTCAAGATGGCCACCTCTGTTGGTTGGTGCACAATTTTTTGGTAATAGAGAAAGGTTGTTGATACCTGCACACTGTCAAAAAAGTAGTAAATCCAAAACTGAAACTTGAATGCACAATAATCCGTAGTTATTGGAATACTGAAGCATTTTCTCCTCTTTGGGCTCTACATTCCATAACCTTAACATTAACCCTCACCCCAAAATATTCTAAACACAAGCATAGCTAGCAGTTGCTTATTCATAGATGGTTGGTTAATAGTATGACCATTTTAGATTTTATTTTAGACTATCCACACAGCTTAAACAAATATATTTTTATTTTTTTATATTTTTAATTCCTGTAAAAGATGGAACTGCATTCATGCCAGTGCTAAAAGGGATAGGATGGTCTCATATGTATAGGTCTGCTCTCCGATCACAGCAAATTCATTCAATATGTCAAGTATTCACTTCATCTCAGTTCATCCAGAACGTCAAGGGTTCTGGGACACATCATTCAATTTACATTCATTACTATTAGTAAAAAAAAAAAAAGCAAGAAAACATGACAACAACAACACATTTTGGAAAAAAAAGAAAAATCACAAAAAAACCAAACAACTTTCCAAGAATCAACAAATGGCCTTCACTGGCTCCTGGGAATGAAGTCCAGACAGTGAGAGGGATGCTGGAAGTGATGAAGAAGTGAACGGACATAACCCTGTTCTGCTTATTAAGAGACATTACATGCTGCCAGTTTATGCAGTAGGCAATATCTTCTATCCTGGGTTTATCTCAAAAGGCCAGAACCTAAAGGGCATGTTTCTAGTCATGAATAATCCACCAAAAGGTCCAAACGTACATTGATGTTTAAAATGGTGCAACTACGAGTGAGCTGTCAGAGTTATTTTAGATCAAATTTGACATAATCTGCATACGGTGAGATTGGGGAGTACCACAGGCCCTCTCACCTGCAGGTTGACCTCTGCCTCACAGAAGGTAAGGCAGGAGCAGTAGTGTCTGTCTGAGTCTATGTCCGTCAACACCACTGTGAAGAAGGTGGGAGGTCTCCTCTCTTGGGACAGTCTCCATCCTCCTGGCTGGCAGAACTGCAAACACACAAAGCACAACACACCAGTATACGTTAGCACCTGTACTGTAGCTCTGAACAGGAAAACACACACTTCCCTCAGCGTCCAAACTGACACAGGTTCCCTTACAAACTGGCAGAGTGCAGGACACCGTGTGGCCTTTTTACAGTGGTTACTGGAAGTCAGGGCCAGTGTATTGAGAGCAGGAGCCTCTACTCCAGTCCCCGGGTCCCCAGCGGATCTGCTGCTGGTAACACTTCAAGGAGAGTAGGGTTCTCTGACGACATTGTGGAGAGTAGCACAGGATGTCCTGTTTCAGTGCATTAGTACAACTACTGTACCGTAGCACAGTGTGAGAAATCACTGATTCACTTTTCCTCACTGCTCGTCAGAGGTGCCCAGTCCAGTCACTGGTTGGCACAACTGTATGATACCAGCTTTATTTTAAGCACATTAGCGTCAATCATAAGAAAACGTATAGACATTAAGTGTTGACTTTTACTGGGAAAGAAGAGGCTGCATTGTGCTCTGTTGGAACAACGCTTGAAAGATAAGGATAAGATCAACATAACAGTAGCTGTTTCAAGATAGTACAAAATGTAATAGATAACCAAAGAATGTAGCCTAATAGTAGATTTTTAGGCCAACTCCGGTAATTCAAGCCGAAAATCCCATGTTATCGTTGAAAAATAAACAAGATATTCATGACTAATTGACAAACACCCCAATGTCATGGAAAAAATGCAAAACATCTTCTTTCTTACATAAAATGTATCATTAGGGCTGTTGTCCTTACTAGTAACTAGTCCTAATGTTACTCTCATAGCTCAAAAAAAAAACCAATTGATTTACCAGACATTAGAAATCTCATCTAACAATCAAATTCTGAAGAGAGAAACAAGAAAATATGTGAAAATTGTAAAAGAGGTGTGCAAAGAGATATAATGAGATAGGCGAGTGAACATATTATGGTCCTGAAGTGTAGGAAGCAGAATGTGACTGACAGACACGCAAGCAGTGTGTCAGCAACAAACGAAGGAGAGAGGAAGAGCGGGACCAAAAGAAGAGAGGAGCTGTGCTTGATTAGCTTGGCGCTTGAACCAGGGTTAATCCATCTCCAGGCAGAATAGGCAGCAGGAAATCTGGAAAAGCTGCATTGGGTGTGTGTATGTACGTGTGTGTGTATGTGTGTGTGTGTGTGTGTGTGTGGGGGGGGGGGGGGTCCAAACTTGGCAAGGGCCCAGAAAGCAGGACAATGGCAGATAGCTGTGGACACATCCACAAATATTCAAAGTATGTCGTTAATCACTCTCGGAAAAAGAGATAAACCCCTTTCAGACCACATACCTAGGGAGATGAACAGAGATACGACAAGTGGGGTCTGGAAGCCAATGTGTGTCTGTGTGTGCAAGGCAAGAGGAACGGGGTCTTGTTTGTCTTTAATGATATCCATGGCCATCTTCTGGAAAGCTGTTAACTTCACACTAGCCCGGAGGTCTGAAGAGATGCACTTAAGATTCTGGACAGGGTTCAAAGATACTTCGCTGGGTCCGTAGTTTATTCCTCCCTCCGCACCACGTGCCCAGTGTCTTCAGACAGTAGAAAAACAGACAAACTGCTAAACCCACCGGAGACATCCTATCCTTTCTAACATGTCTGTCTGACTGGCTGAAAGGCAGTCATTTGTTTTGAAGAATTTTCTCTATGTAAATATTAACTTTAGACGCAATAGCATGTCTAAAACAACTTGACAAAATGGGGGAAAATGGAGGGAAATAATTGACTGAGCAAGAGAATGAGGGAAACTGACAGGATTCTTACACCTGAGATCCAAATCTGAGCCAAATATCAGCCCCAGTCATAGAGGTGGAATGAGGAGACAGGAAACTTAAGAACAGAGTAAGACTAGTTAGGGGAGGAGAATTACTAAGTCAAAGATCCAGTACCTTTCTGTGGAACTGAAACGAACGCAAAAAAGAAATGAAAACATACGGGACTCCTGACAATAATTCTATAGTAAGAAGCAAGGCATCCAATCATGCTCGGAATGTGTGCAGTTTCTCCTGCTGTGCAAGGACCGGTGTGCCAGACAGACAGACACACACACACACAGAGACACACACAGAGACACACACACAGAGACACACACACAGAGACACACACACAGAGACACACACACCGATAGAATCACGCACGCAGGCAGGCAGACATACACCGACACACACACACAGTGACTGCAGAGTAGTGATTCTAGGCACCGCTCCAAGGAGCCCCTGCCTGCTGCCAGCTGTGACGGACAGATACACGCACACACGCAGGCACGCACAAAGTTTAGGGAGAGATCAAGCAAAATATGTTTGCATGAGTACAACAGGTGCACAGCTTGTACAGAAGCACCCTCTACAAGAATAAAAGCACACCAACGAACACACTACACAACCAAACAGACCCAGCTGACACACATCGGGCACGGACACACACACACGCGCACACACACGCGGACGCGCGCGCGCGCTGAGTCACAGTGGCAGGACAGCCTCTGCCCGGTCTCAAATTAGACCACAGTCAAGTGACAGTGGAGCACCCAGCCACATGGGGCGTTCTGATGTCAATGGCTAACCAACTCTGGGACCTTTGTCCTTTTACACATTGTTGCCCTGCCACCGATCGAGCCCTGCGCATCATGTGGCACATTGAGTCCCGGCTCCCCCACCCAACGCGCCCTCCACCCTTTCAGACAGCGACACCAGATCTGCTTTGTGACCTGCTAAGAATCGTCACTGAAAAGCATGGGGACCAGCGCCACTAAATGAAGAGCTTGATGCCCGGCGTGTGGTCAGGGCTGTATCCTGATACTGTGACAGTGGACCATATGCCGTTGTAATGACTACACAGGGGACAAACACGCAGGCATCGGGGCTGAACGTCAAGGCCAGCAGACAGGAGGACAAACACAGGGGAGACCAGCATTTACAAGTACACATCTCTAGAAAGAAATCTGATCAAACATTTACTTGTGTTGGTATGAGCAGAAAGATATTAGTTGTTTTAGGCATAGTATGCACATATGGCATTGGGACTTTCTATAAAGCCCGGTCTCTCCACAACTCAACTTCTCTGGAAAAATACACATTTCATAGTTAATAGTTAAGTTGATTAGCTCATAAATTACATTCTATAAAAAATAATATAAAAGCATTGTTGAGTTTCTCATTGGAAATAAAATGTTGATATCTCCTCCCTTCTGAGTGTGAATAAACATGATGCAAGAATGAACTGGCCAAAAAGAAAAGGATGTCTGGAAGTGGGACAAGTTGATGGGAAAACATCCCAGAGTCCCCAGACAGGAATGAAGGGTAATCATGGGGTGAAATTGTACCTGGTGATTCTGATTGGAATTTGACTGGAACCAATACACAAGGGCAATTAGTGCAGTACAAAGATCCACCTTTTTTCTGAATGAAAGCTTTCTTAAAGTTGCCTTGTTGACCAACCATATTGGTTCTATTAGCCAGCAAGTGGATGGCTAAGTGGGCTAATCACATCTGAAGGTGTTGAGCAGATGCTATCAGAACATACACATTTCACAGCGTCCCCCAAAGTAATGGTGATACAGCATGAATGCAACACATTTTCCAAACAAAGTGCATCCAGACGATGCCAGTGAAGTGCTGATAGTCTGAAAGCAGTGATTGGCCAGACATTGTGGTCAGGACAAAAACATGGCAACAGATGTGTTTAGCTGTGTACTCTTCTCTCCCTCTCTCTCTTCCCTTTCCAACTTAAACCGCCACTTTATCTTTTCCCACATCACTTCGAGGGCCTGTTTCTCAGGAAGACAAGACAATGACTTGGAGGAAAGTGGTGTCTGAGGGGTCAGGGAGTTGACTGGGGAGGGCCAAGGGTGAGAAGGCCACTTTCGGATGGCAGCCTGGCCTCGCTAGAGCTCCGCTGCTTTATCAGGTCTGGAGGACGGACAGGACAGTGGAAACAGCTGAACTCCCAAAATCAGCCAGGCCTTGGCCACACAGAGCAGCCACATTGTACCGCAGGAGGTCTTGACCCAAGCCCAGACAGAGCTCTATTCACAGGAGGCCAGGAGGAAGCCCATCAAACAGGAGGTGCTCACACACAACATTTCCTGAAAACATCTTCAGGGTCGGCACGATACAAAGAAGAAAACGAAACAAAGCTACACTGCTGGGTCCAGTGCGAAGCGGCGAGGTGAGAGGAGGTCTCCCTGTGACAAACGGTAGACTGACATGTCTAACTGAAAGGCTCTATCCCTCAGCGGGTGACTGGCTGCCCAAAACTCTCACATCCATCCGTACTCCTTCTGTCACCACAGTTCTGCTGCTCCCTGTCTCATCTGTTATGCAACCCGTCCGACACACATGGTTCATTTTAGAGATGGGTATTTTTAGCTGGTCATAAAGGACCGCAATAATTCAGCAGAAAGCTTAGGCCAAGAAGATGGGGGAGAGAGTAATAGGATAGGCTGCAAATCGTACAACGTGGAGAATTTCAAGGTCCATAACTCATGAAGTGGGAGATAGAAATAGGCTCAAATTATAATTTGTTGTGCTAGCATAATGTGTCAATAACTTAAGCCATAAATAGTTTAGCAAGTAGAAAACAGACAGATCTGCAGAGTTCCGAATACAAAGACTCCTGGGAAAATGTCTTCACTTGGGGGCGAATACTTGGCCTTTATTTTAAAATGCAACATAAATTAAAAACATGTGTCTGGTTCACCACACACAACTTATTTCAATCAGAGATTCATCAAAACACAAACAGAAAAAGTCGTCTTTGGAGAATTAGACATTCATTCTCTTAAATCAATCAGTCAATCCCTCTCTCTGACCAGTACAGCCTCTTCACCTTCGCAAACACGGCCTTCAGCATCTACTATTCACTACAATAAATGGTGTGCCAACCTAACAAGGCCAAGTGTTAGTGACCAGACATGGACTTTAATAGAGTATGTGTAAAGTGGGCTAAACAAACCTGCAAAAACAAAAGGGATGTTGCATCATCATGTGATGTCTCTAAACATCTTTTCCAGGCAAAAGCCATTCTAACATTTGAAAAGGGGATGTGGTGTTCGTTTAGATAATTGGTTTTGTTTTATAAGCAGGGAGGGATGCTCGTCAGCTCTGAAATCCCCCTCTACAGTCCAAGGAAACTCCATGGAAATTCCACAGATACTCTGCCCCTAACAAAGACCCACACCTGTGTTTTGATATCTTTGTGGGGACCAGATTTTTATTTATTTATATTTATAAATATAAATATAAATTTTAAAAAAAACTACCCCCTAACCATAACTCTAACAATACTTACCTTAACCTCAACATCCTAACCAGTATACCTAACTTTAACGTAACCCTAAACCTAACCCCTAATGCCTAAGACAATCCTGAATTCTAGATTTTGGGTCCTACTAATGTCCCCGCACTACACAAAAGTAACCAAAAAACCCTGAGAAGAACACAGAATTATACCAATATTCTGATAACTGAAGATGCCTGTATAGGGGAACTACACGGTTTAAAGGGAAGGCAATATAGGACAGAAAATAAAACAGCTACAAGTTTCTCAAACCTAAGCTTTAAGCAAAGACACAAACATTAATTTCCAAAAAGTATTTGGAAGTTCCCAGAAGACTTGTTAGTACGTACTGTCCAGTTGTGCTGATAATGGGACACAAATGGATGTCACGGCACAGTGCTCACATTTTTGTTGTTCTAAAAATATTACTGGTAAATGTTGCAACCACATTAGCTAGAAATACTAAGAATATTCTGGGGAAAAACATTTTTTTGCTAATCAAAAACAATTGTCATATGTGTCCGAAATTAACTATTTGGCTCACTGGCCAAGGGGACCGATAGATGAAAAAATCCACCAGCCACACATTTTTTACCGGCCAAAATAATAAATTGCCTTTTTGTGTCACACAGAACAACTCATCACCACAGCCTGAGCATCATACTGTAGCCAGCCTCTTAAAACTCCTTTGTCTCCAAACCTCCATTTCTAACAAAACTTGTTTTTTTGTGATTTGGCCCCCTATCTTAAGAATATTTTAAAAGAATTTCTTGAAATTCTAAAAAAATGTCCCATGATGCAGAGAACAATGGCCCTGCAAACATTGTATACACGTTCGGCATTTTAGATGCAGCAATAATAATATATAATTATTGTGGCAACAAAATGTCCTGAGAATAGCCCATCAACAAAATTACATGTCACATTGTTTTGGATGTTTTATAGATATCCATGTCCTATGAAATTCTTTAAACTTTTAAAGTTATTCAGGATCAAACCACTTGCCCTATTTTTTCCTACAGGTTGGCTAAAAGAAGAGGTAAAGAGGTTAGTAATAGGAAAACTAGTAATACAAGACTTGTATTGTAATGTGAAAATATTGAATGAAAACCTTATAAAGCCCCTATATCTATTAAAGGCTTTATAATTACCTACACTCTTATTAAGAATGAATACTGTATGTGCTCATGGGTCAGGATTTTATTTCTATAATCCCTAAATCAAAACCATGCTCACCGCTGTAACTCTATTGGTTCAGTCAGTCTCACTACTCACTAGGCCACTCTGTCGTCCAACTCCTGCCGGCTGTCCCCCAGCCTGCTCCTCCTCCAGCACCGCTACCCTAACTTTAGACACTGGCTGTGTGTGTGTGTGTGTGTGTGTGTGTGTGTGTGTGTGTGTGTACACACAGTTGTGCTCAAAAGTTTGCATACCCTGGCAGAAATTATGAAATGTTGGCATTGATTTTGAAAATATGACTAATCATCTTTTATTTAAGGATAGTGATCATATGAAGCCATTTATAAGCACATAGTTGTTTGGCTCCTTTTTTAAATCATAATGGCAACAGAAATCACCCAAATAGCCCTGATCAAAAGTTTACATACCCTTGAATGTTTGGCCTTGTTACAGACACACTAGGAGACACACACAGGTGAAAATGGCAATTAAAAGGTGAAATTCCCACACCTGTGGCTTTTTAAATTGCAATTAATGTCTGTGTATAAAGAGTCAATGAGTTTGTTAGCTCTCACGTGGATGCACTGAGCAGGCTAGATACTGAGCCATGGGGAGCAGAAAAAAACTGTCAAAAGACCTGTGTAACAAGGTAATGGAACTTTATAAAGATGGAAAAGGATATAAAAAGATATCCAAAGCCTTGCAAATGCCAGTCAGTACTGTTCAATCACTTATTATGAAGTGGAAAATTTGGGGATCTCTTGATACCAAGCCAAGGTAAGGTAGACTAAGAAATATTTCAGCCAAAACTGCCAGAAGAATTGTTTGGGATACAAAGAAAAACCCACAGGTAACCTCAGGAGAAATACAGGCTGCTCTGGAAAAAGACGGTGTGGTTGTTTCAAGGAGCACAATACGACGATACTTGAACAAAAATGAGCTGCGTGGTCAAGTTGCCAGAAAGAAGCCTTTACTGTGCCAATGCCACAAAAAAGCCCGGTTACAATATGCCCGGCAACACCTTGACATGCCTCACAGCTTCTGGCACATTGTAATTTGGAGTGACGAGAACAAAATAGAGCTTTATGGTCACAACCAAAAGCACTATGTTTGGAGAGGGATCCACAAGGCCTATAGTGAACAGAATACCATCCCCACTGTGAAGCATGGAGGTGGCTCACTGATGTTTTGGGGTGTGTGAGCTCCCAGACAATTTGCATTCTTCTGCACGAAAGCTACGCATGAGACACGCTTGGAGCTTCCAGCACGACAATAACCCTAAGCACAAGGCTAAGTTGACCCTCCAGTGGTAACAGCAGAAAAAGTTGATGGTTCTGGAGTGGTCATCACAGTCTCCTGATCTTAATGTCATCGAACCACTCTGGGGAGATCTCAAACGTGCGGTTCATGCAAGATGACCAAAGACTTTGCATGACCTGGAGGCATTTTGCCAAGACGAATGGGCAGCAATACCACCTGCAAGAACTCGGGGCCTCATAGACAACTATTACAAAAGAATGTACGCTGTCATTGATGCAATACACAGTATTAAGAACTTATGACGCGTTTCCACTGGTGCCAAACACTGGTGTTTTACCCCGAAGTCCAGATTTTTTTATGTTTCCACTGACACAGGCCAAGGTCAGTCGGCCACTAGGCCATGGCCGAGTAGCCAGGCTCTCACTTGGTGCCGAGCCCCGGACATTAGGCGGGGTTTGCGGATTGATGCATTACGTGGTGTGAAAACGCAGCATGTTGCCCTATTCGAATGGCAATGTGTATCGTTTGCTTTAGGCATCTTGTAAAGGTTTTCATCCGATCTAGGAAACAGATCCCTGATAAAATATAGAAAATGAAGCAACAGTACAGGGAAGCAAAGACTCAGAACGGAAAGAGTTGGAACGACCGTAGGTGATACGATGCCATTGACTCAATAGTCAATTCTCCCAAATCCTTTTATTAAAGATAGTTAGTTTTGAGAAAATACTTATTAAACTGGTTTAGTTGCAGTGTCACAAGTGTAGGTGGAGAAGGAGCCGGTCACAGGAGTTTGAGGAAGAAATTTGTTTTATTACTTAAGTTCAAATGCCGCATGGTAAACAAACTGAGCATGGCGTTATTGTTTATTTTACTACCAGTAAAATATCGCCTTTTATTTTTCATAACTGGAAAACCTAATCGCGTTGATAGTTTACTCCTCCCTCCCCACGTGAGCCCCTCCTTAAGTCCTTGGTACCAAATGTATTGTGGAAACAGAAAAGTCTGGAGCCAACATTAGCATAAATCATCGGTGTAGCCCTGGTACCGGGATAAAGCACCAGTGGAAACAGGGCATAAGGGTATGCAGACTTTTGAACAGGGGTCAGTTCATTTTTTTCTTTGTTGCCATGTTTTGTTTTATGATTGTCCCATTCTGTAATGACCTACAGTTGAATGTGAATCCCATAAGAAATAAAATAAATGTTTTTTGCTTGCTAACTCATGTTCTTTACAAATGGTACATATATTACCAATTCTCTAAGGGTATGCAAACTTTTGAGCACAACTGTGTGTGTAAATAAGTGTGTGTGTGTGTGTGTGTGTGTGTGTGTGTGTGTGTGTGTGTGTGTGTGTGTGTGTGTGTGTATATATATATAAAATTTAAAGTGTTAGACACCGCAGCGTCTTCAGTCAGAGATTTCTCTCGCTTCAAATATCCTTACATTTTCACTGTCAGTACATAAACAACTATCTTACTACGGGGCTAGCTAGCTACCAGACAATTTTGTCCCAGATCTGAACAACGAGTTTGTTAAGACCAGATTGGCTAACAGACGACCAACTCCGCTCCTTATTACTGCATTCCTTCAAAAATGAACGTATATTTTCTCACCAAAGTAATGGTTGGATTTCAAAGTAACGCATGAGTCATTTCCTGCAAGCCACCATGACAGATTTTATTACATTACTCTTTTGGTACAAACATTTACCTGCCAGTGTGGCGGATAGCCTTCAGAGATTTACTCGCCAAACTGAAAATCTACCCACATTTGGCGCTTGGCAGAAGATAATTAAGGACCCTAATTGTACTGTTATTGCAATATTGTATTACTTATTTTAATGTGTTGGAATGTTATCATTGTTATTAAAAACTATAAATTAGGTTCTGTGAATGTTCCTGGTTAGCTATATTATTATATACATAAGACAAAAATTAGGTTGATAGGAGGTTGATATTATCAATTTACAGTTGTATTTGTTTCAAAACAGTTTTATAGACCATCAAGAGATAATATCACAGATGTAATATATCATTTTTTAAAACAATTTTTAAAAAAATACAGATTTATTTTTTCTCCTAGCAGACTAAACACAAATACACACAAAATGCATTAAAACGTATGATTTTAATGTGTTAGAATTTATGTAAGGATATCAGTCAATTCAATTAATTAAGCCCTAATTGATGGATTTCACATGACTGGTAATGCAAATATTAACGTATGGAAATGTCTGGAATCATGGATTTCAGGTCACGAATCATAGGACCAAGATTTTACATGTTGCTTATATTATGCTCAGTGAAACGTAGTAAATCGGATTCCCTAAAACAATTTCTGACAGTGTGTAGAAATTCATCAGTGGTGCAAATCCACAGATTCATCAGCTGTCCAAGTGGCTGGTCTCACAATCAGGTAAAGAAACTGGATGTAGGCAAGCATGGTTACTTGGGACTGTGAGTTCCTGTTAAATTCTATTAAATTACAGTGGAGGCAGATTATGGCAAAGCAATTAATATTAAATTAATTGGCAACACCTCTAGTGGACATTCCTGCAATCTGCAAGCATTCTCAAAATCGGTCAGGATGATAGATTATGTTGGCAAAGAAGACATAACTAAACAGGGAAGTAATATTGGGAAAATAAATCTCAGAAAAATAAGGTGCTCTTCTGGGATCTTTGTTTTCAGATCATGAAACAACACTCATTGTGACTGTGTTAATATTTTGGTTCATTGTATCCTATATGAGTGCTTTCTGAAAGCAGTGAAATATGACTAACTGAAATGCCTCATTTGAGACGAGCCATCTAATCTAAATTTCACACTCAATAATATAGACCTCAATGATAAAAAACATGGCTTAATATGAAAATTATAGTTTTCATGTTTTAATATGTAGACTGACTGTCATGTGGAATAGCCCTTATATAGTCAGTTACTGGTGAGAGTAGTGCTGGTTCTAGAATTCGTTAAAACCACATTCTATGTTGTTAAGCAAAGCAAAAATACAACAACAACAACAACAACAACAACACATCAGTCTATTTGAGGAGTACAGTTTGTTTGATGATTGAACAGCACAGGGTAAACAGCTTTGTCCTGGACAGTAGAAAAACACAATGTGCTTCTATGTCAGCCTTTGCAGCTGCAGCCTGGGAGCCCTTTGATAATGGCCCTAGGACAGGTGCTTCCTGCCAGGGCACAACTCACTCCCGATCGCTCTAGCTGAGTCACCCTCTTTTGCCTGTTGTTATCCATAGGCTTTTGTTTTTCACCTGAGAAAACAGTGAAGCTTCCGAAACTTCACGAGTGGCACACAGAGTCATATACCTCATAAGGATCAGTACCGATTTCTACTGTTGCAGTACCATCCCAGACCAGGAAGAAGAAAGCCAATCTGAATGTTATGCTATATCCCTAAAGTGTTTTTCCAGTCACATTTCCCACACTAACACAATGGCAGTGCATTACAAGGGTCGCAGGACATTAGTTTTTTAGCTGACCGCCACACCAGGGCAATGGATCTATTGTGCTGCCCTACGTCCAACACAAAGAATGAGGACTGAGGGAATTTAATGACTCTGTACAAGGGAAGAGACAGGGTCTCACAGACATGGTGCTGTGTCATATTAATGAGAGGTGAATAGTTTCAGAACTTGCTTACATCTTGGGGTCACAGTCTTCAAGTATACAATTAGACTCCACATCCATGCCAACTTCCCATTTAAACAGGAAGCCATAGAAGGCCACAACACAGTTCCTTAAGACTGAAATGTACTTACATAAGTAGAATGTTTATTTGTAGCAATTTTTATGGGCGTAAATCAGCAAATAAGTTAAAGTGCTTTAAAGGGATTTTTTTTAAAGTGCATTTGACACCTACCTTCAAAAAAACAAGACTGACTATGAAGAATAAAAAAGGAATCATTACAGAATTAAAGCATAATTTTCTTCAAATGTTTTGCTTTTTTATAGCAGTCATTGCTCCCTTTTATCAAGGGTAAAAGGGATCAACTTACATAGCTGTCCAAAAACGTAATTTGCATTTTACCTTATGGGTTTTGTACAGCGCCTTTGGAAAGGGTTTCGAAACCATTGCTTTCTACTTCAGTATGATTGGGCTACATCTCTACATTACACACTAAAGGTCTGTCAGATATTCAGTCGGTTCCAATTAATCAAATAACCCTCGATTTTCCAGAATCTGGCTGTTTATTTGAATATAGGCCAAAATCCAAGGATGTGTTAGCCTTTTCTGTTATTTGTTTTATTCATGTTTTTAATTGCTTCAAAACATTGTTGAAAAATAAATGGCAATTTCTCAAAAATGGTACTGACATTGTTGTATATAAAAATCAAGATATCTGTAGCTTTTCGCATGTACACTACATCTGCAGTAGTCTGATGTTTTGCTCCACAACCACCAACATTGTCAAAACGTTGCAGAAACCCCAGGCATGCGAATGCACATTTGCAATCGTGAATATCCGCACACAAATACATTTTCCCGCGCGAAGTAACCTGTGATTAGGGCCACCAGCGATGGAATTTCAAAATGCAAATGAAAGAAATAAACTGTGATCATACACCTGCACTCTTAGCTTAAAGTCAATGTCGTCAGCAGACAATGATCACCAATGGATGCAATATTCTGAGATGCAAAGCAAGCAGAATCACATGGCCTACCTGTATGGACGGAGTTGAGGTGGTTGCGTCAAATGCATATCATCATCCATCGGCAGAGTGCTTCACAACACAACTTTTCTCCTTAAATATTGTGATTAATTCCAGAAAATGTTTTATCTTGAAGGCAGCCCCATGTTACAGCTATCTAAAAAATAGTTGCTTAATCTTCAAAAACACTTCCTGTCTGAGTTGTTCAGTGCAACTCTTCTTGGCTGTGTTGTTTGGTGCATTTGACAAATAAATCTTGAAACATGAAAAATATATAACACGAGGTAGGCCTATCGCCTATCATTGTTCTGAGAAAAATGCATCGAGTAGATAATCACATTTAAATGGGTTTGCTAGTATTATCGTAGATACACTTGGTCTTTACCAATTAAACTAGCGCTTCATCAGTCACTAAACTGGTTGTGCACGTCCACCTTTGCACGCATGATGATCACACACACAACAACTGAGGCGCTCAATTGTTATTTTGGTTCAAATAACAATGTTTTTAAAACATTAAATAAATCAAATCAAGCATGTAACGCGTCCATTATTTTGCGCACCTATTCTTTTTCAAATGAAGTAATACAAAAGTAATCATTATTTTTTTTCAAAAGTATCTGTAATCCGATAACAAAATTTTAGTTGGTAACATAACGGATTACAGTTACTGTTTTTTTGTAATCGACTAACATACTCCCCAACTCTGCTGGTGGAAGCGCGCCACGACATTTCCTGCTTGTAGGCAAACCACAAAATCCAGAATGGCAACATCCAGTTCTTCATGTAATGAGAAATAATCAGAAGCAGCTATTGTTTCTTAATCTCATTTATGAAAAGCCAACCATTGAGGGTGGGTAGAGGGCTCCCATCATGCTTTAGCCTTTATAAAGTCAGAGAAAACATGTCAACCTGGCTATCATGCAATTTTGCGGCTGATAGGAAAATTGTCCAGAGAAGTACAATGGCTTTAATGAACATGGACAAGCACATCTACACACCAATTGTGAGATGCAGCGCCTGAGGGTTCCTACGTGTACTTTATTTTTTAAGCTCCGGTTAACCATTTCACTAAGTAAAATCAGCCAGTTAGGCTAGTTAGATGGCTAAATAGCAAATGTTACCCAGCTGGCTAGTATCACTACATAAAATTTTTTGATTAGTTAGTTTTATGGTTAGTTTTATGTAGACTATTTCCAAAATGTTGCTTTGCTTGTGACTTAATTCACAATTGTAGCTGTAAATAAGTAGGTTACTAAGTTTTCGTTGAAGTTCACTGGTTAAAAAACATAGTGCAAACATAAAAGCTAACTCTAGCTAGTTAGTTGGATAGCAATTGTGCATACTGACTTGTGATAGTAAATTCATGAAGTATTAGCTTATAATGCATGTTGGCCGAAAACGAAACTGGAAGCAGCATTGCAGATTCCATATTTCTTTTGTAATTTGAAGATATTTGTCAGACTTTTTTTAAATTAATATGCCAGTATGCTTTATGACAACAAAAAAGGCTGACATGACTTCAGAAACCTAATATTTATTTTTATATTACCTCCAAAAACAGAAGGTCTGGTAAACATTTGGGCGTTACAATCAGCAAATTTCCACTGCTGCATAGGCGGCAGGGGAAAGGGAAAGTGGATATTTGTCACTCGGCACACAGATTCCACCGAGAATTGGGATTTCCATTTAACCCAACCCCTCATAATCAGCAATTAAGGTAAACTGCCTTTCTAAGGGATTTTTTTTAAAGTGCTGGCTCTGGGATTTGAATGCACAACGTTCTTGTAACTGGTCACATTCTCCAACCACCAGGTTACCTGCTGCCTCAAAGAGTCGAGCAACCATGGAGCAGTGGATGCTATGGGTCTCCTGGGCTCTGCTCCAAAGCCAAAAGCTGTGGCTGGCTCTGTTCCTGGCTTCTATCCACTGTTATTGTTCCAGCTCCAAGCCCAGGCCAGACAGACAGAGAGGTGGACCCTGGATGGTCTCAATGCTCACTAGCTTGTTTTGATTCAGTGGAGCTGGAATGAAGCAGTCATGAGTAGGTTTCCGTTTCATGGCTGTTAACATCAGTTAAACAAGGAAATAACTTTTTTCCTTGTGTGCGCTTCTAAGTACTACAGAAAAGGGATTTGCTTTGCTAAACTGTATAAACGTCACTGTGTGTTCCAAGAATAAAGGAAGTGTTCAGATTACTGTAAGACTTCAAACCATGATCACCTTAATATTAACATTTTCTGAGGAGGTTGTTTTGGTGGTTTTCAACTTGGAAAAGACTGCCATGCGCTCTACCACTGCCCTTTCCTGTTTCTTTGTTTGTCTCATTTCACTGGCAGCCAAAGCGTTTAGTACTCATGAACATCTTCCTGATAAACACATTATTCTATTCTCCCCGACTTAGAAGACATCCTGTATGTGGAATGCACTGTTATATATTTTTTTTTCTAGTTCTACAAACATTAGAAGAACGACGTGCCGCTCAACATGTCTGCTTTGGTCACTTTGGCTACTCAGCCAGGTGATGCAACAAGCCATCCTAGCACGTCTCCTTGAATCACTGGTCAGAATGACTCAATGTCAGAAAGCTAACCAATCCAGACTAGATAGTTTTAGCATGAAGGGTCAGACCCCAATCCACAAAAACAGGTCTGAAGGGCCACATCAATGGAGGACCTGGCCTGTTTTTATTTATTTGTCCAATGTTAGTCTAAATGTAGTTGCATGCCAGAGAATGTATTGCCCACACCTAATCCAAAAAAATAACACACATAAATGCCAACCCCCCCCAAAAAAACCTAGTCAATTGAGAACGATGCCTCAGCACATTACTCTAGTCTCAGTAGTCCATGTCTCCTCCACTGCCCCAATGGTATTTACACATTGCCTGAATAACTCCAGCATCCTTCCCGGAAATACGTACCACATTCTCCAATACAACAGGGACTTGGGGGGAGTAAAGGGAGTTTAAGTCAGAGTACAGAAAAGAAAAATGACACAAACGTTTACAATCTGGTCAAGTTAGGTCAAATTCTTTCATTAGAGGAAGTACAAACAGTTCTGTTAAAGATTTTTTTTTTTTATATGTACACAGTTCAGTAAAAATGTCAACATCAAAGAACGAGTCACAGCTTTGGTTTCACAGCCATAACAGGAATCATTCTGCCCGTGTACTTAATAAATTATGCTTTTATTATAGCTCACAGGTCATATTTATCAAGCAGGAAAGACCACTTAGAGTTCTGTTACTCATTGCAGGGGACAACAGCCCATCCCATTATTGTATTGAGAGCTGCAACTTTATCCATGATAATAATTGAGACCGAAAAACCCTCATCTAGCAAAATAAAGGTTGTCCATATGCTTAAGTTTGAAAGAAATACAATCCACTGCTATACAGATTTTTTATTATATAATGCAAAAAATCGAAAAGACAACAAGTATGTTCCCATTATTAAACGGGACACCAGAAATTTTTTTTTGGGTGAAATCATCTTCACTTCTTGCTCAATACGTGAAGTGTGTACCTCGTAGTCAGGTCCAACTTCTTTAGTGAAAAATCACAAATCTTTAGGCATGACGTCATTAGTGTTAGCATTTTTTACATTTTTTCAATAAACAATTTGAAAAAGACCAAACAAAAAGGAGATCATATAAAGACCAATGTCAAAGATATTTACAGATATTACTTACTGGACATAAAACATACAAGTCAACAGAAAGACCATTCAGGGTCAGTTTATTTAATTTTTTTTAAGAAAAGAAACAACTGTCCTCCCTTCTGTGTGTTTATTGGACCCTACACAAAAAAGCCTCTTACCAAGGGTTCCACAGTACACCCAGCAAAATTGGATGAGCACCTATATATCTTGCTGTGCAACCTTGTATTTTTATTTCTGATTAATGCAGTAAAGAATTAATTCAGATACCTATTTCAACGAGAATGAGTCAGACCAACGACCCAAACAGAAAATGCTGGAAGCTTCCGGACGCTGTCTCCCCAAAAATGGGTTTTGACATTTGGCTTTGATTTCTCCCTCCCCCCTCCCCTAATACTTCTCTTGTGTTTAATAAAACACACTCCAGGGCCTCGAACATAACCTCTGTGTCTGTTCCCTGTGTCTCTCTGCGTTACATTACATTTGTGTTTTGGTTTTAGAAGAAACTTTACCATTACCTTGCATTCTTGCAATACAGGCTCCCAAATCGCAAGGCAACGTCATAATACACCAAACAGATCAAGGCTGTTGTATAACATGTCTCAAATGTGAATAAACAAATGCACTGCAGCGAATGGGTCTACATGAGCTTTTCCATATTTCACTGTGGGCTTGTACTACAGCTGTGTAGTGAGGTACTAGAGCTGAACCCAACCCAAAAATGAGTTCATGCCTCCAGCATCTGACCAAATATCAGGCACACTATATCCTTGCTATTTTTTTGGGAAAAACACTGAACAACTGGGAGACAAACATGAATGCCTTGTCCACGCTCCATTTGACAGCCATCCAGCTTTTATAAATCAAGAGAGGCAGCTGCTGTGCAGCCTTTATAATTTTTTTCCCCACAAACCCTTATTAACATTGTCCAGAGAAGGGAGCCCACTCTCGATTCTTTCCATTCTAATTGAAATATAGAGAATGTAAAAGAAACCATGTCAAAGTGAGTTTTAAGGGAATTGGTTTGTTATATATAGACAAGTCCTGTTAGAAATTCAATTGAAGTAATTCAAATATTCCCCAACCTCCAGGGTGCATATCTGCATAAACGGGAGGATAGTATGCAGAGGAGAGGACTGCCGGAGACACTACAAAGGAACAGCTAAGGCTGCATGAAGCATGGGAGTCAGCCAAACAGGGCTCACATTGTTCATTTGGTCAGCATCTCGCCCACAGCCACAGGAGAACAACTGCAGTTAGTTCAGCAGTGTTCATTTACGTCACTGCAAACAAACGCTCTGCAGGTAGCGGCCTCATTTTCCCATTAAGTGAGGACGGTCGTCTATACACTCGACCAAACAAGGACAGTGTCAGAAAGGGAAGACAGCTGGACTGTCACAACACGTGGAAATTTGGGGGATGTGTTGTGAAGTCAAGACTGCATATTAGCCTAAGAAATGTATTTGGTATTGTGAAGTGTTTCCAACTTCACACAGGTGAACTTCAACTGATGTCACAAGCATTCTTGAGAGCAGGACGTGACTGTAGCGTCACCTTCTTAGGGGGAGGTTAAAATGTCACTATTGTGTCTGTAATTAGAGTGACCCTGACATTCAGCATTGAACTTCATGCTCTCTGGAATGCGAGTGACCTCTCACTCAGTACTGGGCATAGAACTCAGCAAGACAAATGTTAACAGTAGAGGGCAGGGCAGGGGTAACCAACACCTAAGCTTACAATGTTGATGCTCCCAGTTTTCTGTTCTGCCAGATTAACTGCAGTAAATAAATGCACGCACAGTCCCTGGTTGTAACAATACAAACAACCAGTGAAACTGGTTATGAAATTGAGGGTTACATCGTGTGTGTTGTGGTTTAACAGATTGAGACCTCACAAGGCATGAAAAAACTGCCCTTATTAAGACCTTTTGCTGGTTCCCATGAGGACAAAGTAAATTTCCAGCTTATGGGGTAAGGTTTAGGGTAAAACTTACAAAGGGCTAATGTTAGATTTTCAGTTACATTAGATTAGATTCAACTTCATTGTCATTGAACAGTACAAGTGCAGTACAATGAAATGCAGTTAGCATCTAACCAGAAGTGAAAATAGAGGGCTGAAAATTATATATAGTATATTACAAGTGGAATGTGCAATGAAGGCAAATGCAGTGCAAATGGCAATACTAAATGTGCAATTTAGGCAAATAGAGGAGGAAAGAAAGTTTACAAGTATTAGGTATAATGTATGTTAAAAGTGGGATAACAGTTGTTCGGGTACAAATGGCAAATTCTTAAATGGCATTTTAGATGTGCAAACAAAGGAGTAATGTAGTAGGGTAGCATGAGCAACCGGGATGCAGAGACAGCAGCACTAAGGTTCCTGAGGTAGTGTGTGTAACATGTGTGTGTAACAACTGTAAAAATAAAAATGAAAAAAATGCAAGCACAATGGCAATTCTAAATGTGCAAAGAGGCAAACTGAATGTACAAGGTGTATGTGCCAATGAAACGCAGGGACAGAAGCGGTGAGGTTCCAGAGGTAGACACGTACCTGCAACAACTGAAAAACTTCCATTATCAGTGTCAAAGTAGTACAAAGGAGTAGTGCAACAAGGACCTAAGAGGCGGGGGGGTGTGGAAGTGATGGGTCACAGAGTTCAGCAGGGTTACAGTGGATGGGAAGAAATTGGTCCTGAGCCTGCTGGTGCGGGACCAAAGATCTGTACCGCCTGCCTGATGGTAGGAGGGCAAAGAGTTTGCGGCATGGGTGTGAAGGGTCCCTGATGATCCTGTAACCCCTGCGCAGAACTGCTTGCGCTGGAGGTCTGCGATGGCGGGGAGCTGGGCACCAGTGATGTCCTGGGCGCTTTTCACCAGCCGTTGCAGGGCCTTCTCGTTGGCTATGGAGCAGCTGCTAAACCACACTGTGGAGCAGTGTGTCAGAATGCTCGAGATAGTTCAGTGGTAAAAGTTTACAAGGATCCTGGAAGACAAGCGGGCTTTCTTCAGCCTCCTCAAAAAGTACTGGCACTGCTGCGCTTTTTTTTTTTTTTTTTTTACCAGAGCTGAGGTGTTGAGGGACCAGGAGAGTTTCTCGGAGATGTGGACACCCAAAAATTTGAAGATGGACACACGCTCCACATCAGCACCATCGATGATGACTGGGGCGTGGCTGCAGCTTTTAGAGTTCCTGTAATCCACAATGAGTTCCTTGGTATTCTTTGCATTGAGGGCCAGGTTGTTGTCAGCGCACCATGCCGCCAGGCGCATTACCTCTTCCCTGTAGGCTGATCAGGCCTACCACCATGGTGTCTGCGAACTTGACAATGGTGTTGGAACTGTGTACAGGAACGCAGTCATGGGTGAAGAGGGAGTACAGGAAAGGGCTCAGCACACAGCCTTGTGGTACACCAGTGTTCAGGATCAGGGTGGAGGAGGTGAAGTTGTCTAACCTGACAGACTTGGGTCTGTTGGTTAGGAAATCCAGAGTCCAGTTGCAGGGAGAGGATCTGATCCCCAGGTCATGGTCCCCAGGTCTGATCCCCAGTTTGTTAACCAGCCTAGAGGGGATGACAGTGTTGAATGCTGAGTTGAAGTCTATGAATAGCATTCTCACATAGGTGATGGTTTTGTCCAGGTGGATCAGAGCAGAGTGTAGAGCCGTGGAGATTGCGTCCTCTGTAGACCTGTTCGACCGTTAGGCAAACGGGTAGGGATCCAGTGTTGGGGGGAGGCAGGACTTAAGGTGGGCCAGAACTAGTCTTTCGAAGATGGTTATGGTTACAGTCTTGAAGCACACTGGGACAACCGCGTGGGCCAGTGACAGGTTAAAATGTCGGTAAAGACCTCAGCCAGCTACCCAGCACATGCTCTGAGCACACGCCCAGGGACGCCATCAGGACCAGCAGCCTTGCGTGCATTCACCCTGCTCAGGGCAGACGACAATTCTGCGGTGGATAGTCTGGGGGGGGCATCTGGAGGGAGTTCAGCTTTAATGGCTGGCTCTTTGTTGTCCCTGTCGAAGTGTACGTAGAACCTGTTGAACTCATCGGTAAAGGAGACGTCGCTGGCTGTGGGGGTAGGGTTTTTTTGGGGGGTAAGGTTTTTTTTGGGCTGGGAGTCAGTGATGGCTTGGACGCCCTGCCACATGCATTAAGGTTTACACTTCTGTTCACTGGTCCCCATGTAGATAGAAATACATAGCGTGTGCGTGGGGGGTGGCTGATGCGTGTACCACGTGTACAAAGCTACAAAAACATGACAAATAAGTTCCCACAAGGTTTCTTATCACATCCCCACTACGGAAACAGCCATTTCAGATTAGGGGTTTAGGTTTAGTGAAAAAAATTTTGAAATTAGAATTATAATTGAGGTTCCTTTCGGGTTTAGGCATTAATGCTACGTTAAGTTTAGGCTAAGGTTAAATATAGATTAGGGTATGGTTAAGGTAGGCTTTAGGGCTAGGGAACAGAGAACATTCAATGAACTTTCATGAACATATTATATACATGTAACTTTACCAGCATACTTAGCAATTTAGAAATAAACATCAAAGCAATCCTGATTATTACTCTGGTAGGTGTGGCCCATGTTTAATGTACATGCTGTGGACCAGATGGAGATAAATACTAATAACAGTAAGGCACTAGTAAGGCACTAACGTATTCCAGGATAAACCTAAAACATTAACAATAACCACTGCAAGATGTATTAATTTCCTTACATCAATTCCAGTTCCTCTGTATACCAAGGCAGAAATAAAGAGGACCGGAGGAGGTAAACATCCTGTTTGAGTGTATAACAAATATTTTTATTTTATTATTAATGTTAAAAAGTATACTCTATTAATTTCTGTACTAAGCAAATATATGGTAAAAAAAGGGAAATACTTGTGTAGAACATTCAAGTATTTCCATGCTTTTATCAGTTATTTAACCCCTTTTCTAAAAAAGATAGGACTTGCCTGTGTTCCTAAGAATCCACTAAGTGTAACTAAGGGCTTGTTTACATCATGCTAAATTTTCCGAGACGAAACAAACAAGACG
The DNA here is from genome assembly GCA_016801175.1 of Esox masquinongy. Taxonomy (NCBI): domain Eukaryota; kingdom Metazoa; phylum Chordata; class Actinopteri; order Esociformes; family Esocidae; genus Esox; species Esox masquinongy. The sequence continues at coordinate 124,747 of JACXGI010000195.1, read as the reverse complement.
AGACGCTAGATTATTTTGTTGGGTAAACATGCAGATATCAATAGCTCGAGAAGCCACCTTGTCGAAGGAGCCCCCCCCCGCAATTTTGAGAATTGTCTGAACTATATCAAGTTTCTGTGCACGTATATTGCTTAATTTTTCCACAACTGACCACTACAGACCTGCGTGGTATGTCTCAAACATGATGGTGAAAAATAAAAATGCGATGGAAATTATCAAGCAAACAAAGAGAAGTCTATCTAGTGTTTTATTTCCTCTCTCTGGTAATGTACACAAGCCCTTAGGGGATAACTAATTTGTATCCCAAACAGTTTGGTTGCGACAGTCGGTTTTGTAAAAAGAATTTAGGGAGGACTGTCCTGGAATGAACGCTGATCTCACAAAGCAAGTAAAACTCACAGATGAAAATGTATTAACTTGTAGCCTAAACTCCCATATGATTGGAGTTTTGCACGCAATTTTATCACTTTGATAAAACACTGCATTTCACTGCTCCCTGCCCTCTTCAATGAAATGCCAGAATGCCTTATAAGAGTAGATGGTTTAGTTTTGGGACACAGATATAGCCCTTTTCAAAGTTAATAAGCAATAGTTAATAAGCCTTTAATAAGCAGATAGGCACTATAGTCAGATAGCAGCCACAGGCTAAGCTAAGGGAAAAAGAGATAACATTGTTTTATATTTACATTTCACTAAGTTAGCTGAAATGCTTAGGTAGATCAACCAAAAATTAGTGCATTAATCTTTTGATAATTAGGTGGCCACTGAGCAAAAATAATAATTATGACTTACAAAATAATAATCTTATTAAAAAAGTAACATACCAGTTATGGTAATTAAAAACTGCCATTAAGGGCAGTCATTGCCATTATGGGTCTCTTATTAAACTATCTAAGAAAATTAAGTGTATTGTGGGGATTAGCCTGACATGCCTGGCCTTCCTCTGTTTCCCATATAGTGATAAGTATTCCAAAACACTTTATTGTCCTGGACGGATTATGGATCAAACTTTACAGAAAAAAAATGGTAGAAAGGTTGGCCGTGTGGCGAGACTACTCGAAGAAATGGCATGACCAAATGTTTACTCCAAATACTGAGTTGATGCATTCATGTATGTGTGAGTTACCCTGTCTTGTTTTTCTATAGTTGGCCTAAGCGAATATAAATCTGATGCAGTGACAGTGTATTTTACATTACAAAGGAGAATGTAAATCAAGACTTTTGGATACGTAAGTACTGTAGCCATATACCCACTGAACATTAAAATTAGGTGGTAGCTGAAGCTGAAAACAGTTAGTCAAACAAGAAACTTGGGAGTACAGTAGCCATATCCCCAATTGAAAGGATTTAGAGAATGCAGTGTTTGGGCCTATGATTGGAGTTTTGCCAGCAATTCATTCATTTTGATAAAACATGGCATTTCACAGCTCCCTTCAAAGAAATGCATGACTGCCTTAAGAGTGGCTAACAAAAATCTGCTATTTTGCTATATTAGCTTTGCTAACATATGGCTAGCTAATGAACAGTACACCTGTTTCATCCACAATTTGTAACCTAACCCGTTAGTTGAACTGAGTAGAATGCAAGTTAAACATATTATCCTGAATTGTGCAACCAAATAACCATGCTTTTTTCCATATCAAGTCTGTGAGAATACTCCCTCCATCTGTTGTCTGTCCTTTGATGCTATTTGCATGGTGGAGGCAATGTGATGGTCCGGGGGGTGTTTTACACAATATAAGGAAGAAGCAGACAGCTGGTGTCCTGTCGATAAAGGAGTGGCCAGCACAGTCACCGTCACAGTCAGACTTTGAAAATGAGTTTCCATGAGGCACGCAAATCTTTTCTTCCATATGAGTTCATAAATACTGCTAGTCATGCTGTCAAACTGTAGTGCAGGCTACTACCTACGTTTGTACTTGGTAGGCACATACTTTGCTGCTAGGTGCCCTGTTCACAAAAGGATTTGTATAAGATGAGAATAAACAAGGTTTCTTGTAGGTATTGTGGTTAAATGTGCCTTAATTCACGACAGAGGTCCTAAATCACGAGTGAAAAAACCCTGTACGGAACACTGTTACATGACAAGTGCTGTATGGCACACCGTGACATCTCACGGTATACCGTATGGGGTCAGAGGGTACAGTTTTTCAGATTTCTCAAATACTATTAGGCCATTTCCATGTCAATGAAGTACTGAAACGTTCCCCAGTTAAAGCCCAGAATTTCTATGCTAACACATTAGCTATAGTTAGATTGGTGGTTATTGTAGCCTCGTTTGGACGCGGCAGTTGGGGTAAATCTGTATGGAACACTGTACTCAATGAACTGGGAAATAGTTATGGAATGATGAGACAGAATGAATGAAACAATTGCAAGCTGGGTATGATTTGGTGACCATGACTGTATGAGGCCACATTGGACATTTAGTCATCATCAGTTTATAGTCACCGTTAACTATACCTAAAGTAAATCATTGTTGTCTAATAGCTCTAGGCCTACGCAGAGAAATGTTGTTATATATAGCCTACTTGTCACTAGCCTGCACAGATTAGAAACACATTTTCAGAGCTTGAATGTTGGTGCATTCTTCATCTGTGGTTATTTAGTTTGCTGGGGGCCTGTTATGACCACAAAATGCTTTTGGTGCACAGCCCCATCCGCGTCTTTTTTCAATCTACAGATGTATTCCGAAGCGTTAGTGAATGAATCATTTTCTTTTTTTATGGCGTGGAGAAAATCTGCAAATAATAACAGTTTACATACCAGCTAAAACTGGAGCCCAAATGCTAAGTTTGGTGGGGAATGTTAAACACTATGGTGTATCTTAATTAAAAAGTTCAAAGCTGGAATCCCAGTAATTTGGCCTTTGACCAAAGTGTGTCACATTGCATTGAGGACACCAGGACTGGACCCCCAATGCTACATGCTGCATCGCTTCTCTTCACTTCTTCCATTTGGTAAAATAAAAGTCAACAACATGTGAATGCTATTTGTTTCGCCTAGTCCTTTAATTGTCTTGAACATATCCTTCCAGAGGAAGCACACAATTAACATTTAAATGGAAACCATGTAGTGCAGGGGTGTCAGACTCTTCCCATGGGGGGACTAGGGTGTTTTTGTCTTTCAATTTAGACCTAGAAGACAAAAAGGTGAGGGGACCCTGTTGGTATGTGCTTTAAACCACAGACAGTACAGAAACAAGCTGTCAGAGTTACATAATGGTTTATCTTCACTGGCAGCACATCTCGCAGTGGAACACAGCAACCAAACCGACAAAACAGCAACAACTGACCCCCACGACTCCCCACCATGAAGTATCCATTATCCTTAAACAAGAAACCAGGCAAGCCTAGTTCAGCCAGCCCGCAATAGAAAGGGTTGGTCTCTCGAGATTCGAACCTGGGTCACCCACAAGAAAGGCTATGTCGTTAACCACTACACCACGGAGCTGTACATCTGCTGGGTGTCAGTATAGCCTCGTGTCTATCCTGAACAAATCCTCTTTTGCCACTGGCCGTTTTAACAGATAATTGGCCATTCGTGAATGACACTGATACAGTTAAACTGACTAACGTTTCTTACTAAGTTTACCTCCACCACAAATAGCGTCTATGTATGGCGTTTGCCACTGGCCGTTTTAACAGCGTATTAGCCAGTAATAAGCTTTACCAGTATCTACTAACTTAGTGGAATAGTCATAGGAACTGAGCAATTGCTAGCGAATCTGCCAAAGCTATTTCATTTCATGGCATAAGAACGTATTTTTTTCTTTCATGGCAAAACAACATACTTTATTCTTTCATTCGTGAATGACATTGATACAATAACTATCAATAAAGGTGACGATAACTAACTTTTTCATCAAGTAAAAAGACGAGGGAATCGTGGAATCTACCAGAAATAATTAATAAATGTCGTTGCTCTCAATAGATTCTAACTCAGGTCTTCCACATGAGGCACTGTCTTTAACCACTACGCCACAACATTACATGTTTCAGCAGTCGCTAGACTCCATTGAGGATTGTGTTAAACTGACTAACATTTCTTATTACGTTTACCTCCACCATAGCATCTATGAACTGTATGGCTTTTGCCACTGGCCGTTTTAACAGGTTATTAGCCAGTAATAGGCTTACTAGTATCTACTAACTTCCTAGGAATAATCATAAGAATTGAGCATTTGCTAGAGAGACTGAAGGTGAACTTTTCCATGCCAGAAACAGTCGCAATATAACCATATACAGTTTCAGTTAAGGCTTACTATAACGTAACTACTGTATGTTGTAGCCAGGAAATGTGTTTGTCTATCCTGACCCAAAACGCATACACGGATGCGTACTTCGAAAATCCACCAGAAACAGTCGCAATATAACCGTAAACTGTTTTATTTCAGGCTTACTATAATGTAGATACTGATGGTTTTAGCCAGCAAAATTTTCATCTATATGGAATAATGTGTACTTCGCTTCGCCTGCGAAGAGATATGAACTCGGGACCTATAGTTCACAGATCCGCTTCTCTAACCACTACACTATTTAACAAGGGCTACTCAGTCAGTCAGTCAGTCACTCACTCACTCAGTAAGAGACATTCGCTCTTCTTGGCCGGCTCCGCTTAAGCGTTCTGGCAAAAAAGGGAAGACTGAAAACAGACACTCTGCCCTTCATGGAATGATGTTGACACCAGAATTAAGACGTTTAGCCCAATTGTGTGTGCTCATCTGCTTTTGGATGTTTACAACCTAATGCATCTTTACCTATGTCTCATCCAACACAGTGACTGAGGTCCTCCAAAATGCCAGGGCATTACAAATCAACACAGTAGAGCTCAGCAAGGTAGAAAATACCGACACACTGGAAATGTACTTTTTATGAATACACAGGACAATCATGAATCTTCCAGGACATCTACAGTACGGTAGGGCGCCTATTGTTTAATAGTTGTTTTGGAAAGTGACCTTCATTGGTGCCTAATGATCAATCATCAAATTAATCCATAGGCATACCAGAGCTCAGAAAGCTGTTTGTCTAAGCCATTAACGCCAGTGGTCATGGACTTCTACAGCATTGGTTTGAATCCAGCCCAGTGCTCTTTAAGCAAAAACTGCATCCACCATCTTTCCCTACTTTCCTGTCTAATAAAGCAGAACTGACTGAATATTTTTATTAATGGATAACATTTTTTAATAAAAATCTGGGAATAGATCGAATTAAAACCTAGTAAGACTATTAATGCACAAACAACTACATATACATTTCTGCTTCACTAAACCAAATATAATATATAACTGAATACAATATAATGAAAAGGGTCTGATAATTCCACCTTGGATACGAAAAAACAAGTAAATCGTATAAGTAGGGCTGTCGCATTAATTGCATAACTGCCTGACCGTGATTATTTGAGCCAGATCACAATTATTTTATATACAAAAGTCTTTTAATCTTTTTGCACAAAATTTTGATTCCAAATTTGGAGCAGGCAAATTGCCGGATTTGCTCCAGTAAGTTGGCGCGCAAAAGCACAAACACCACAAATCTGAAGAATCCTCTCCGGATCCACCATGTGTATTTTTGCAATATTATTAGTTGTACACTATAATAGGGACATAACATTTACAATATAGACAACTAAATTGTTAATCGCAATTATTTGTGCGACAAATAATCATCAACTAGAATGTTGACAATAATCGTGACAGCCCTAGGTATAAGCCCACCTATAAGCTGCTGTCAACAGCAGTTGGAATAATGTTACTTTAACATGTTAAAATTATTAAAAAAAACAATGTTCTTGAATTGTAAATTCACGACTTATTCTGCAGACAAGTCAAATTAGTCTCAAGAAGTGGTTCTACACAGAGTTAGGTCCGGAAATATTTGGACACTGACACAATTTCCATAATTTTGGCTCTGTACACCACCACAATGGATTTGAATTGAAACAACCGAGATGCAATTGAAGTGCAGACTTGCAGCTTTAATTAAAGGGGTTGAACAAAAATATTGTATGAAATGTTTAAGAATTGCAACCATTTTCATACACAGTCCCTTTATTTCAGGGGCTCAAATGTCATTGGACGAATAAACACAATCATAAATAAAATGACATTTTTTAACACTTTGTCGAGAATCCTTGGCAGGCAATGACTGCTTGAAACCTGGAACGCATGGACATCAACTGCTGGGTGTCCTCTTTTGTGATGCTTTGCCAGGCCTTTACTGCAGCTGTTTTCTGTTATTGTTTGTTCGTGAGTCTTTCTGCCTTAAATTTTGTCTTCAGCAAGTGAAATGCATGCTCAATCGGGTTGAGATCAGGTGATTGACTCAGCCATTGCAGAATATTCCACTTCTTTGCCTTAAAAAACCCCTGGGTTGCTTTCGCAGTATGTTTGGGGTCATTGTCCATCTGTAAAGTGAAGCGCTGTCCAATCAACTTCGCTGAATATGGCTGAATCTGAGCAGACAATATATCCCTATACACCTCAGAATTCATCCAGCTGCTTCTGTCTTCTGTCACATCATCAATAAACACTAGTGACCCAGTGCCACTGGAAGCCATGCATGCCCATGCCATCACACTGCCTCCAACATGTTTTACAGATGATGAGGTATGCTTCGGATCATGAGCCATTCCAAGCCTTCTCCATACTCTTTTCTTCCCATCATTCTGGTACAGGTTGATCTTAGTTTCATCTGTCCAAAGAATGCTGTTCCAGAACTGGGCTGGCTTTTTTATGTTTTTTCGGCAAAGTCTAATCTGGCCTTTCTATTCCTGAGGCTTATGAATGGTTTGCATCTTGTGGTGAACCCTCTGTATTTGCTCTCCTGTAGTTTTCCCTTTATGGTAGAATTTGGATAATGATATGCCTACCTCCTGGAGAGTGTTCTCCACTTGGCTGGAGGTTGTGAAGGGGTTTTTCCTTTACCATGGAAAGGATCCTACGATCATCCGCCACTGTTGCCTTCCGTGGACATCCAGGCCGTTTTGTGTTGCAAAGTTCACCAGTGCGTTCTTTTTTTCTCAGAATGTGCCAAACTGTTGATTTGGCCACTCCTAATGTTCCTGCCATCTCTCTGATGGATTTTTTTTTTGCAGGCTAAGGAAGGCCCGTTTCAGTTGCATTAAGAGCTCATTTGACCGCATGTTGTGGGTTCACGGCAACAGCATCCAAAAGCGAATGCCACACCTGGAATCAACTCCAGACCTTTTACCTGGTTCATTGATGAAGAAATAATGAAGGAATAGCTCACACCTGTCCATGAAACAGCTTTTGAGTCAATAGACCAATTACATTTGGTCCCTTGAAAAAGAGGGGTCTATATATTAAAGAGCTATAATTCCTATACCCTTCCTCCAATTTGGATGTGAATACCCTCAAATTAAAGCTGAGACTGCACTTTAAGCCCATATTCATTATTTAACTTATGTAACTTGAATATATTTATTCAAGTTACATAAGTTAAATATTTATTCAAATTATGTAACTTGAATATATTTTGGTAAACGGCCAAAATAACAAAACTTGTGTCAGTGTCCAATTATTTCCAGACCCAACTGTGCGCTTGTACAAAAACATTTTTGGTAATAGATATTTGTTTAGGCAACCGTTGCTGCTTTGAGTATAGCATTGAGCGTGTGTGCAAGAATAAGACACAACAAGGTAAATATTTTAGCAAAATACATGACATGAATAAATATTTGATCATTTATTTATGTAGCTCAGTCAGAAAATAACAGCTCATAGAAGAGCAGAGTACAGCACTAAACTTTCGACAATACAGTAGCAAGCAGGCATGTGTATTTATATAGCACAATTCATTCATAGAAGCAATTCAATGTGCTTTACAAAGAAAAAGAAAAACACTTGTCAGTCCTTTTGTAAGATAATCCCCCGCAATAATGTTTAAATTACAGTAGCAGCACAAGAACTTGCATTATCCATCATCAGCAGATTGTTACATTTACACAGAGGTTATTCCTCTGATAGCACCAGAACTTGTATTACAGAAAAATCATTTAACAATTGGTAAAACAGAAAAAGAATATAGAAATAGAATACAAATGAAATACAAATGTAACTTGTAGATTCCGTAGTAGTCCATGAAAGAACCAGAGTGATGTGCTGTTCTCTTGGTCCTGGTTAACATTCTAGCAGCAACATTCTGAATGAGCTACAGCTTTTTTACAGAGTACTAATGGTCTTCTGGAAATAGGGTCTTTCCTTTAGATTGGTGGACTTATCTGACCAATGGTATAAGGTTGTAGAAATGCAAATGGTTGTAGAAATGCAAAACTGAGTGGTCAAGATTCTCTTGCTTGCGGAATGAATTTTCACTTACGAACCTCGACATACAGAACTTGTCCACGTCGTAAACATGTCAAAATTCAGACAGCGCACAAAGAATTATCCGCACGCATTTTAGCCTCACAGCAAGAACTTTGTTGCGATAAATGTTCTTATTATAAATCTAAAAATAAAAAATTCTTGCTGTTCGAGTTGAATTTATATCAATGTTAGGTTGCAGAATTGAAAGTTTGTAAAATGTGTTCAAACTTCATTGTACAAGCATGTCAAATATTGCTTGCAAGAACGCACTAAATGTACAGACTTGCGAAGATAAGCTTGCAAGCGCGTACTTAAATGCACAAGCTTAATTACAGATTTGAGCATCAGACTTTCGACCATGGCCCTCAATATACGACCACAAATTTTGTGACACAAGTGCACATAGTTTTGACATGTTTAATATTCCATGGGGAACCCCTTATATTCTGCATGTATTCAATATTTCCAACATGCACATTGCTTGACCGTGCGGTGGTAGAAACAAAACCTAGCTAGTGTGTGAGGACCAGAATAGTCCTCATTCAGAGTAGGAATGCACGATATTGACAAAATGTGATATTGCGATATCAATATTAATTTAAACATTCTTAAAAATATGTAAAAACACAAAAGTTATGGGAAAACCCATCAAAATAGATTCATAACATGAAAACAACAAAACAAAGTTTTCTTACAACACAAAGGTTTATTTCAACTGACAGACATATTGGACTGGTACAACATGAATAAATAAAGACCATGTCTACAGAACAGGACATGTTGTACTGGTGGTACAGCAGACCTGACAACCCTGTCCAACTTTTCAGAGTTCCAGACACACGCGGCAAATTGGGGTTCAGAACTCCCATTTGCCTTCATTGCACATTTATACATCCCCCTTGTACATACATTACACTTAATACTTGTAAATAGTCTGCCCTCTTCTATTTGCACTTCTGGTTAGATGCTAACTGCATTTCGTTGTACTGTACTTGTACTGTTCAATGACAGTGAAGTTGAATCTAAAGTTTTTCTTGGGATATACCCCCAAAGTTTAGTAACTACAGTAGAGGAACGCTTGTCAACTCTCAAACAGGGCCAATCATTTTTAGACACGGTACTAAACCAACACTAAAAGAAAAATAATTTTGAAAACATAAAAACAAATCGCATGACACAGACTGCAAACTAGCTACACAAAGCTTTGTAGGCTACCGCAAATGGAATCTGTACGCTGTTCGCTAGAAGACTCCAGTGTTTCAGCCTATGTATAGGTACCTATTGTATTTCTTGGCAGCGCATACATAATTTGAGATTTTTTAAATTGATTAAACCTCAAATCTAGTGCAAAGGCATTTTAGAAGCATTGCCTCTATAGCTACTAGCCTACCGGACACTCATTCTTTATCGTGCAGTCTTCTCCTGACTCCATTTAATGCCAAGATGTTTATATTTATTTAGGATTATACTTTTGTAATGCTTTTGTGACATGCATCAAAATTACTGCAACAAAATTACTTCGATCTCCGTTGTTTCGTTGAAACGTGGTCTCCCTGAGCCACACATCTTACATTTCTGTCCTTTCTTTTCTTTCGCTCCTGACACGTTTCGCTGTCTCTATCTCTCTCTTCACTCAAACGCTGTCGAAGTATGCACACACGTCACGAGGTATGCTCCATAGGCTATGTTCGTGTAATGGACCCGTTGCGCTCACACTTGCAGGTGACAGGGCAACTGGCCAATGAAACATGATCATTCTATAGTGGTTTCTAGCGGGCTCTAAATCGAATACAACTAAGCCACACAGCCAACGGACGCGTCTCTCCCCAAAATAAACGGAATATCACATACTTTCCGCGACATTTTCGATTTTGATATTGCGATAACGGTATTGGGTCAATATATCGTGCACCCCTAATTCAGAGCAGAGTGGAAGAAATGCATTTTTATCAGTAGAATAGTACTTTTAAATGTTTCTTTTTTAAACAACAGTACATGAACACTGTCTTTATATCACGAAAATACACAGAAGAGGTGGTAACCACCAATTTGGCAATGACTAACCACAAACTGGCAACACCTTTTTTCCTTTGAAAGCTCACTGCTGCATATAACCCAGAGTAAACTCTTGAGGACAGAAGAAAAAACTGAATTACTAAATTAGAAGATACTGGGCGCACAACTTTCAAGATTAAGTTCAAATTCCAGCTGACTTCATGCAGGTTGTGAACCAATGGTCACAGTTAAAGAACCAATGGCTGTGAAAGATGAAGTGAGAGCGCAAGAGAAAACACAAAAGATGGAGACACCCAGCAGAGAGGGAATGATAATAGACTGGATGAGGAATAGCTAGCTGAGGAAGAGGACAGGGAGGGAGTAGGAATTTCCCAATTAGCGGAGATGGAAGGGGTTGAAACAACTTATTAAATAAACACTCATTATGCATTTGTTGACACAGGAAAATCTGATATCTGCTCTGCACACTGCAGAAGAACATGCATTGTGGGAACTAGCTCTGGCATTTATGTCAGTGAAGAAGATTCCAAATCCTCTTCACTGACAAAAATGTTTCAGGCAGGTCAACAGGAAATGGGAACTGTGAGAATGAACTAGAATAAATGAGATATTTCAGTTTTCAATACATTTCTAAACAAGTGTTTTTGCTTTGCCATTATGGGCTTGTTTCTGTGTAGATTGTTAGGAAACAAAAAATAAGGATAATTATAAATTCAGTAACAACAAAATGTGTAGAAACTGAAGGGATCTCAATACTTTCTGATGCTACCATATACACTGATGAGCCAAAACATTATGACCACCTGCCTTATATGCTGTTGGTCCTCTACATGCCGCCAAAACAGCGCCAACCCACTAAGACATGAACTCTACAAGACCCCTGAAGGTGTTCTGTGGTATCGGGCACCAAGACATTTGCAGCAGATCCTTCAAGTCCTGTAAGGTGTGAGTTGGAGCCACCATGGATTGGACTTGTCGGCCCATCACATCCCACAGATGCTAAATCGGATTAAGATCTGGGGAATTCGGAGACCAAGTCAACACCTTGAGCTCTTCATCATTCCTCAAACCATTCCCGAACAATGTGTGCAGTGTGGCAGGACACATTATCCTGCTGAAAGAGGCCACTGCCATCAGGGAATACCACTGCCATGAAGGGGTGTACCTGGTCTGCAATGTTGTTTAGGTGGGTGGCACGTGTCAAATTGACATTCACATGAATGCCCGGACCCAGGGTTTCCCAACAGAACATTGGCCAGAACATCACACTCCCTCCACCGGCTTTTCATCTTCCCACAGTGCATCCTGGTGCCATCACTTCCAAGTAAAAGGCGCACACGTACACGGCCGTCCACGTGATGTAAAAGAAAACGTGATTCATCAGACCAAGCGATTGATCATCTTCCACTGCTCCAAGGTCCAGTTCCGACGGTAGCGTGCCCATTGTAGGCACTTTCGATGGTGGACAGAGATCATCATGGGCACTCTGACTGGTCTGCGGCCATTCAGCCTCAAACGCTGCAGGGTGCGATGGACTGTGTGTTGTGACACATTCCTCCCATAACATAATTTTTCTGTGACTTGTGCCACAGTAGTCCTTCTGTCAGTTTGGACCAGACGGAATAGCCTTCGTTGCCCTCGCGCTTCGTTGAGCTTTGGGCGCCAAACACCCTGTTGCCGGTTTTTGGTTTGTCCCTCCTCGGACCACTGCCGGTAGGTACTCACCACTGCTGACCGGGAGCACCTCACAAGCCTTGTCGTTTCAGAGGTGCACTGATCCAGCCACATGGCCATAACAATTAGGCCCCTGCTAAAGTTGCTCAGGGGCCATATTTACAAAACTTTTCATCTTACCACTAGGAGGACTCCTAAACAGCATTAAAAGCTCCTAGCTAAGAGTTTCCTCTTAAAACCTAATCACAAAGCTGTTTTGACTTATACTAAGGAATGGGGTGAAGTCTTAAGCAAAGAGAAAGGGCAGGGTTAACCTACTGCTATGGATGATGTCGTGTTCCACGAACAAGCTTAATGTCCACAGTGATTGGCTGATAGGGGAGGGGTCTCTGTCAGTGAAGGATGTGTCATGTCGCCATATTGAAAAAAAAATATTCAAATAAAAACATATGCCAACTGTCACTGATTAAACATGAAACCAAGAATGATATAACTAGTCAAGTTAATTGTCAGCCTCTTACATGTCTGGCAGCTCGTGAAGAAATGCTCGTTCAAGTTTCTAAAACGTCAACCTGAGTAGAAGGCGGAAATATGTTTTGTGAATATGGCCCCAGGTCTTTACCCCGGCCCATTTCTCCTGCATCCAACACGGAGACTAAGAGAACTGACAGTTCGCACACCATATATATAATGGAAATATTTTTATATTTATATAACATCTTTCTTCAACTTGTTTTCATTGAGAAGGCAGCATTTTCATGAAAATGAATTACTTCAACATTTAGTGTGGGCTTTGAACATCCCTCACACCCAGGAAAACTTGCTCAAGCGCATGGTTCTGTTTTTGAGAAACCCAGACAATGTTTTCACTGCTTTTGTTACACTCACAGTACCAAGCCACCACACTGGGCTGCCGTAACCAACACTCGCCCAATCCAGTATGTTCTTTCAAACAGACAACTCAAGTTCTGCAGAGAGAACCAGAGGTATCATCTGAGGCGGGGAACGTGATGCAGGGAAGCCGAGCAACTCACTACCACAGAACAGCCATCATCAAACAGGTCACATTCAGTGGTCTTCACTTGACTGCCCTCACTCGACATTTGGTGTACTTACCATCTCCACTCCCTGGGGAAACGCTGTGCACTCCCAGTCCTTTTTGGGGAAGCGCTGGATGATTTTCCCGCATCCTTCTTCTGCACCTGGAAATGAAACCAAAAGATGAAATCAACGGCAGGGAAAACCCAGCATGGCACAGATCTGATATCAATATATCCTGTCTAACACAGAATTAATCTAGGACAGAACTAAGGCCAATACCAACAACAGGAAGAGGGTGAAGAGATAGCACATCAGACAGATTTATAGCGTACAGTTAATGACACGTAGGTCGACATTTCGGTAGAATTAATGCAGTACACTAAAACGCCTGCTTGTCATAATGTTATAAAAAATAGCAAATAGCCAAAATGAAATAAAACAGAAGAGGTCAAAAAAGAGGGCATTTGAGGATTCTGATCACATTTCCAGATTACCCACAATGTTTTGCGGACAACTAAAGATTCTCCTTAAATGTTTTATCTTTGTGTTTGTTCTGTGGTTAGACGTTGTCAACAACTTACAAGTGTAAAGCACAGATAAGTAGCACTACAAGGTCATTAAAGAAGACAAAGCATCTTCACCTCCAGAGGTAAAGACTAATAATGCATGATGAATTGTGGGAATCCTGAATGCTAACCAATAACCTAAGACAGCCATCTTACTTGTTGTGATCAGAAAAGCAGTTCTACACATTAATTGGAAACACTAACAGGAAGAAAAATGGATAAGCTTAGCCTATATATATATATGTTATTTGCATCTGTACAAAAAAATAATAATGCGGCTCTGAAATAGCCAACGCATAGGCAAATTTACATATCAGTGAGCATGAGGCAAAAGACCTAACTTAGTGGCAGTTGAACAGTTGAAAAAGGTTCCATTCAGAACAAACTAGAAAGCGTCAAAAGCAATGTGCAGGGCATGTCAATTAGCTAATTGACAGTGAAATTGAATTCAAATGTGACATTACCATCGACACGAGAAATAAACACACAGAGAGGTTAAAAGAATGTAGGCGAAATACATGAGAGATCTGGAATCAGTCACGGCCAAAAAATAAATTACAGGGTAGGATTAAATCAAGATGTTTCACAGAGAATGTGGTCAAAGATTAAGTGTTAGAAACTGAACCAAGAAAGCTAACACAAAGCAGATTACAGAAGTGGGGACGCCATTAATTAGGAAGCATTGATCCACACTGACAACCTATTGCAATACAATGAAAATAATACTTTTTAAGTATGATAATGCCATTTTTTTTAACATTTTGAGAAACAGACTGTTTCAGCCTTTTTGGGCAAGATGGTACTTTTGGCCTTCTGCATGATGACAGATTCCCTTCCAGCTATTGTACATAATACAATGCATGTATGTAAATTAAATAAGATATTCGACTTATTAAACAAAACTGCAAAACAGAATAAAGAATAACAATAAAACAGTCAGACACAAACATCGTATGATACAGATTACTGGAGCAGATTCGATGCCCATTCAAACAATATCACAATAGGTCAGAAATAATGGGCCATATTAATACTATCCAGTGCATCCTAAATTTAAATTTGTTTACAAATGCCCACATGATCAGACTGAGTATTTCAAGTGCCAAAGGAGGTTCATGGAAATAAAAAATTTAAATAAACATATGTCATTTATTAGTAATAAAAAAAAAAATGCATTTGTGACAATGCCATGAAAAGAATTGTCTGAACCGATTGTCATGTATTCATTTAGCAGTTTCCTACTGTGAGAAAAAAACTAATAGACTATTGCATTTCATGTTTCCCTCATGAAGAGAACTCTCTTTTTAAACACGTTATAATCTCCAGAACTGCAAGGTTGCCATCCAATGGGTGACAGATTGTGAACATTCTAAACACAGCATGAAATAATTTTCCAACCTGAGATCTGTTTTCATCAAAGTGACAGAGAAAAAAAGACAACTTCATGAACATAAAAATTACATTTCCATTTAAAGTTCAGTGTAGACAAATGAATAGTTACCATCACATTATTCTTCAACACTACCCATGTTTGTTTTCAAGCTAAAAACTGGAACCGCAGGAAATAAGCCAGGAGGAAACTCATGGCCAATAGAATATGCAAAAAATGGGTACATTTCAGTGTTGTAACCAGCAGTGAAATACTTTCACTGAAACTCTGATTACAACAAAAATAAATTGACAGCCATGCATGCCTGCATACAGTGCCTGATGAACCACTGCAGTCTAAACTGTTGTCTAAACACACATCTTAAGTACCACTCTGTTTCCAGAGACTCACTAATCAGACCACGGTAGGAACTGTTACACCTCATCGCTAGCCTCAGTGGGCTGCTGGCCTCCTGCCCGGAGTGGCTCAAGCTGGCTGTCAGCAACCCCTTGATATGCTGACCTCTGTCAGGTCAGGAGAGGGAGGACATAAACGTCCAGGCAGAGTCTGGGCCTATGTGGTAGTCAATGTAGGACCATGAGGAGCCTGTCCTCAATGCTCTCCAAAAAAGAGCATCAGGTGACTATATTCCCTGTGCCCGTTGCCTGATTACGATTGCATGCTTAGAATCTTTAAACTTTCCAAAGTCAAGGATGACAATAAATGACAAAATTCCTGACATTCTGTAAGGCTACACTCTGTAAACAATAAAAAGCAGCCTCTGCTGTCAGATATTACCCCCTAGATAACAATAAAGCAGCCTGGCGGCACAAGGTAATAGAACCCAGGCCAGAGTAGGAACATGCTAATTTCAGGATCCTCTTGCAATAACAAATCAAGGAATTCCAAACAACTGGTGGATTTTCCACTTGCATTTTCACACTGTAAACCTACTTGGGAGTCATGACAAAACAATGAGTGGATAACATTTGGTTTAGTGCTGAAAAATATTGATTACTTTCTAAAGTCCTTGGTCTGTTTAGTAACACAATGGGCCCATTTAATCACTAGCCTTGGCCAACATGGAATTTATTTCATGTTTAACAAGGGTTGCAAAAGATTATTCAGACTTGGTATGACAGGCTAAGTCAAACAACATTATTTCTGCGCTGAAAATTTTGATTGAAAAAGGCGCTGAGCAATAACGGAACAAAGAGGATTTAGACTAATGTTTGTTTTCCAAAAGTTATGTTTTCTTATTAATAACATTTAGCATTATTAAAAATTGGTCACACTTTATTCTGAGAGTTCCAATTTCCATCTGTAGAAGATAGTAATACTATCAACACACTTTAAATAAACTATTGGTTGATAAACAACTGCTTGCTAAGGTTAAGGTTAGATTTTGAATAAGGTTTAGGGTAAGGGCTAAGGTTAGGGATAGAATCAAGGTTGGGGTTAGGATATAGGTAAGGGTTAGGGTTAGTAGATAAAATGTTATAGGTAGTCAGTAGACAATCTGTAGACCATCTACAGGCACACGTTCGGGACTCTCAAAATAAAGTGTTACCTAAAAATCTTATAAACTTACAAGCATTAGTACGGACGGGCACAGTCAAACAAAACAGTTGTCATTAATAAAATACTTGCGCAATTATTGATTTCAGTGAATCAAATAGGTCTACATAAACCAATTAAACACTGAAAAGGCTTTCTTTTTATTGAATTAAATATCCATGGGTACAATTGAGGCTACACCATGATCTTTCAATGAGATAATTTAATAAAATGTACTAGGGATGAATTTTGTCCGATAACAATAGCCGATATTCATGTAACACAATCGGCCGATGCCAACTGATGTTTTGTCATTTCGGTTCCTGTGTATTTTGCTTCTGATGACAGTACAAATTTTAACAAAATGCAATTGTGTGGTACAAGTTCTTGCTACAATAACAAAGAAAAGACGAATGAAGAGACAAATAAATGACACAATACTAGAATGAACTCGCATTCCATTTATCTTACTGTACATTTTACAATGAATGAACAAGGTTTTTACTTCCACAGAAACTCTTACGCCTAAACATTTTAAGGGCTTGCCTAATAACAAGTGACAGACTGCATGACCACACGGCTATACAAATAAAAACACCACTCCATCAGAAAATAGGCGAACATTTTCAATAGGACACGGCACTCACCCCAGCAGAAAGCAGGGAGGGTCAAGGGCATGATCTACGAACAACAAAGTTAGCCAATGGGCTCGCCAAAAAACTTCCTCCCCAGGGGCTTAGGCAGAACGATCTATCTAGATACCACCTAGTAGTGATGGTCATTTCATTCTCACGAGCGGTAGCAAGGAAAGCAGAGCATTTCATTGGATTTATCGAAATTGGATAAGCATTTTTGTAAAGTTGCCTAGTACGTTTTAACTACAGGCTAGCCCTAGCAAGTTGAAAGTAGGCTGAAGTGAAAACAAAAATAGACAAAAGCTCAATAATCAATCAGGCACATTTGATTTACATGTCCACCAGTTATGCATAATTTCATATGAATCAGTGGTAATTGAGCATAACAAACTACTGCTTAGATACACAGTAGATTACATTGTGAGAGGTGGAAAATGAGCTTGCATTTAATGTTCAGTGGTTTTCCAGTGGTTGTATTTGATATTCTCCCCTCTTATTCTCTCTCAGGTCCAAGCCTTAGTTCTGTGCTGTTCCTCCAATAACGTCTTGAATATTTGCTAGTTGAAATATTTTTTTAGATAGACACATAAGCATGGTGATAAGCACTACTGGCAAAGGCATAACATTTTACACAACAAGCATGTCTATGTAAGCTTGCTACTGAGGTGCATCTTTTTTCACAAAGATGTTTCAGCTAGTCAGATAGATGTGTAGCTGGGTCTTTTTTATGTAACGCCCAGCACCCGAGAGGTAAAAACGCAATGACCCGGTACATTATAGACCCACTAATGAGTTGGTACACATTGTAGCTGCTACAATTTACTTGTAGCAGAGTTTTGTCCACATCATTGTAAAAAAAATAATCATAAAAATACATGTGTAAACATCCATTCCTAGGACTAAGTAGATGTCAAACCCATAGAACTAACTTTTAACCAAGCCATTAAGCTGTTTTCTCTATAACTCTCATGTGTGTACTGAAGACCTGATTTTACTACAATCAGTTAACAAGTTGGCCAAGGAATTTTCAATGTAGAGTTTAGGCCCCCAAGAAGATATTAGTTATAGTATTATCTGCTCTTCAGTTATTACACAGCCGTCCAGTATAACGCAGACAAAAAAATAGCTGCAGGTCACTGGTGCATACCAAAGCTAAAACTCAAGCCGTTTATAAATTGTTTGGCTTTTAGTAAGATACACATAACATGCGATGCTTAAGCAAACTGAGTAAAACAGACAAATGTGTGCTGAGTGTAAGATTAGCAAATATTTGTATACTTGCATCACAATGACTTAAAATGAAAACAAGCTCAAATGAAAGAGACAAAACACCCAAAAGATTTTTAAAAAAGTCTGGAGACAGAATGCGTTACACATTATTTCATGATTCACTGATTTGGTCTCCAAAACAACCACAGGACACTTGATTAGCACAGATGTTTCTTCTACTGGAAAAAGGTAATCCATCTTTCTGGCCTTTGTCTTTTAGCAGAGCTGCTCCATAAATCAGCCCTGGGAGGCATGCTTTTACGGAGTATGGGCTGGCCCTAGGCGGGCGGTTAAACGCCAGGCTTCGTCATCTGCACGTCAGCCCCTAGGCTGATTCTGGCTCAGTGTTTGGGCAGGTGTGCCGGTAGGTCGGAGACAGGTTGGCAGGTGCTGCTATTGTTTTTTTCCCCATTCCACAAGATAGGCTTATTCAAATCCTTCACTGCATGCTCCACATAATGAAGCCCAGTTAGTTCTGAATTAAGGCTGCACAATCTGCATAAATATGGAATTGCACTTTATGCTGCCAATATTGCAATTAGCATTTTTGAACAAGGTGAAAACTGAGTAGATAATCTGACTATAAAATAGAGATCATAGAAATCATAGCCTAAATGTGCTATTAAACTGAATAAAAACAGTTATAGTAAGGTGCTTTTAAAAGATGTAAACCTTATTACCAATTTGAAGGAGCAGACTGTATCAATAACGAAGTATACCCATTTAATGCAATGCCTTTTGCTAGGTTTAGGCTGTTGACATAGCTAGTTAGGCAAACTTTCTCAGCACTTGAGGGATATTTTCTTTCATATTAAGCACGTCTGTAGTCATTCACCTTTTTTATTGGAGGCGAAAATCGCAGAAGTTTGATTAATCATGCAGCCCTAATCTGAATGCTATATTATCAGCAACAACTATTACATAAAGTTCCTCATTGCTCCAACACTCTGTCCAAAAGCTATTTACAGCTCCCAACCTAGAACTGAAAACAGGACTGGAAGTTCCAAAGAGAAGATAGGTAGAGAAATGTCTTCCTTTGCATGGCAAAAGGGTATCTAAGATGAGCAAATTAATGATGACACAAAGATCAAATTCCAGGAAGCATTCCCTTGTCTGAAAGCAGTTCCAGAACTAGCAAAATATTTGGAAGGCATCATGGCATCACAGGAACAGACAGGCCAAAAGACACATCAACACTGTCACAGTGCGTGACAAATGAATTGGAGCAGTCAAAGGTTATCCACTAAATTATTGATGTACCCTACCTAGCACACAAAATCTGTTAACATGCCCTTTGCAGATGCAAACAATTGTTATTCAATCTGCCCACATAAGTGGTTTTGTTCTGAATTTCCCTAAAAGAACAAGGGACAATTCCACAGCAAGAGAATTACACTGATGCCAAAACTAGATACAATGACCGTCACACGCAGTCTCCATTCAGCCAAGTCATTTTTTGGCGGCTGCACTGAGATTTATGTCGTCATGGCATATACAGTTAGGTCCGGAAATAATTGGACAGTGAAAAGTTTTGTTATTTTGGCTGTTTACCAAAATATATTCAAGTTACAGTTAAATAATAAATATGGGCTTAAAGCACAGTATTTCAGCTTTAATTTGAGGGTATTCACATCCAAATTGGAGGAAGGATTTAGGAATTACAGCTCTTTAATATGAAGCCCCCTCTTTTGCAAGGGACCAAAAGTAATTGGAAAATTGACACAAAAGCTGTTTCATGGACAGGTGTGGGCTATTCCAATCGTTATTTCTTTATCACTTAAGCAGGTAAAAGGTCTGGAGTTGATTCCAGGTGTGGCATTCGCATGTGGAAGCTGTTGCTGTGAACCCACAACATGCGGTCAAAGGAGCTCTCAATGCAAGTGAAACAGGCCATCCTTAGGCTGCAAAAAAAAAATCCATCAGAGATAGCAGGAACATTAGGAGTGGCCAAATCAACAGTTTGGTATATTGTGAGAAAAAAAGAAAGCACTGGTGAGCTCTGCAACACAAAAAGGCCTGGACGTCCACGGAAGACAACAGTAGCGGATGATCGTAGGATCCTTTCCATGGTAAAGAAAAACCCCTTCACAACCTCCAGCCAAGTGAAGAACACTCCAGGAGGAAGGCATATCATGATCCAAGTCCACCATAAAGAGAAGACTTCACGAGAGCAAATACAGAGGGTTCACCACAAGGTGCAAACCATTCATAAGCCCCAAGAACTGAAAGGCCAGATTAGACTTTGCCAAAAAAATATCTAAAAAAGCCAGCCCAGTTCTGGATCAGTATTCTTTGGAAAGATGAAAGTAAGATCCACCTGTACCAGCGTGATGGGAAGAAAAACGTATGGAGAAGGCTTGGAACGGCTCATGATCCGAAGCACACCACATCATCTGTAAAACATGGTGGAGGCAGTATGATGGCATGGGCATGCATGGCTTCCAATGGCACTGGGTCACTAGTGTTTATTGACGATGTGACAGAAGACAGAAGCAGCCGAATGAATTCTGAAGTGTGTAGGGATATATTGTCTGCTCAGATTCAGCGAAGGATGGCGCTTCACTTTACAGATGGACAGTGACCCAAACATACTGCGAAAGCAACCCAGGAGTTTTAGGCAAATAAGTGTAATAGACTGCAATAGACTGTATGAAAATGGTTGCAATTCCTAAACGTTTCATATGATATTTTGTTCAACCCCTTGAATTAAAGCTGAAAGGCTGCACTTCAATTGCATCTCAATTGAAGTGCAGTTTTTTCATTTCAAATCCATAGTGATGGCGCACAGAGCCAAAATTATGAAAATTGTGTTAGTGTCCAAATATTTCCGGACCTAACTGTACAACAACCTGTCATAGAAAACCATAGATGCCTTTTTTTTTCTAAACCAGAGCTGATTCACTGACAGAATCCAACAATCTTTTAAAATATCCATAATTAAATATTTCTGTATAATATTAAGATGTATATTTTGGAATGCAGACTTTACCATGGTATGATTAGGCTAACCGGTCAAGTCTCAAATAAGGCAATTCATCATTTATCATGGGTTTTAGAAATTGCTTAGTGAAGTAATACATATGCAACAGAAAACACATTTCTGTGGGGTTTCGCATGCGTGTTCTATAAAAGTTGTCATTTATAACACGTTCTGTAACGTTTTTAGGAAACATTTTTGTGGTATCAATTTCACATGGAATCATACTGAAAGGCAATTTTTATTAACGGATTAGAAATGTATAATAGTTTTTCGTTAAAAATAATTTTAAAAAAATTAAAGCAATAAGTATTCAAAGGGTGACCCGTGTTCACAATTTACATAGAACAACAGTATTGTTTAGCATGTGTGTGTATATAAAAAGGATCTAAAGTGCAGATCATGGTGCAGGGCAGGTAGTCCAGTTGTCTGGAGACGGAACTTTCTCTGTCCATGTTATGATGCTCCTGAACTTCTCGGGTATCAGTGGTCCATGAGGTTCTCTGTGCCCTTACGAGCCAGGCCACATAAAGCCATCAAGCTAATGAGGAATATAAACTTACGTTACATCAACTAATGTCAGCTGCATACCTCTTCCGACTTAATAAAGTTAAACTCTGTGGTACCGTGCTCCTTCACTTGGGTGAGAGAGCTAGAGATGAGAAAGCAGAGAGAGTGGAGACCGAGTAATGCGCCTGCACTTTAATGAAAAAAAATTTACATATTAAATAAGCTGCTTTGCCTGGCCATATGCACACGGCACTAATGTAAGGGTGCTAATTTTGAGTTCAAATACACAGTTACACACAAGCAGCAGGGAAAAGGAGAAGTGTTGAATACATATGGTAAACTTGATTTCAGCTGCAAAGCGTTTCGTTTATATTTGTTTGCTCATAGAAAACGGAAAATCACACAAAATTCACCTTTGCAATGCCTTTTGAATATTTTATCAAAAAAAATTCTCATGTACACCGATGTATGCACACATATACATTATATATATATATATATATATATATATATATATATATATATATAGGCACACCGATCAGCCATAAAATTATGACCACCTGCCTAATATTATGTAGGTTCCCCTTTTGCCGGCAAAGCAGCCCTGACCTGTCAAAGCATGGACTCCACTAGACCTCTGAAGTTGTGCTGTGGTATCTGGTACCAATACGTTAGCAGCAGATCCTTTAAGTCCTGTAAGTTGCAAGGTGGGGCCTCCATGGATCAGGCCTGTTTGTCCAGCACATACAACAGATGCTCGATTGGATTGAGATCTGGGGAATTTGGAGGCCAAGTCAACACCTTGAACTCGTTGTGTTTCTCAAACCATTCCTGGACCATTTTTGGTTTGTGGCAGGGCGCATTATCCTGATGAAAGGGGCCAATGCCATCAGGGAATACCGTTGCCATGAAAGGGTGCACATGGTCTGTAACAATGCTCAGGTAGGTGGTACGTGTCAAATTAACATCCACATGAATGGCAGGACCCAATGTTTCCCAGCAGAACATTGCCCAAAGCATCACACTGCCTCTGCCGGCTTGCCTTCTTCCCATAGTGCATCCAGGTGCCATGTGTTCTCCAGGTAAGCGACGCATACGCACCGGGCCATCCACGTGATGTAAAATAAAACACGATTCATCAGACCAGCCCACATTCTTCCATTGCTCCACAGTCCAGTTCTGATGTTCACATGCCCATTGTAGGTGCTTTCGGCAGTGGACAGGGGTCAGCATTGGCTGGTCTTGACTCGGTTTCGATCCCTCAAAGTCTTGTTCTTGTCTCGGTCTCGATACACTCTGGTCTTGGTCATGACTGGTCTTAGTATAGGTGGTAATGACTACAACACTGCCCTTAATGTGGTATCATGAGGAGTTAATGTCTCAGGAGGACAGCCAGCGAGTGGAGTTAATGTCCCAGGAGGACAGTCAGCGAGTGGAGTTAATGTCCCAGGAGGAAAGTCAGCGAGTGGAGTTAATGTCCCAGGAGGAAAGTCAGCGAGTGGAGTTAATGTCCCAGGAGGAAAGTCAGCGAGTGGAGTTAATGTCCCGGAGGACAGTCAGCGAGGGGAGTTAATGTCCCAGGAGGACAGTCAGCGAGCGGAGTTAATGTCCCAGGAGGACAGTCAGCGAGCGGAGTTAATGTCCCAGGAGGACAGTCAGCGAGGGGAGTTAATGTCCCAGGAGGACAGTCAGCGAGTGGAGTTAATGTCCCAGGAGGACAGTCAGCGAGTGGAGTTAATGTTCCAGGAGGACAGTCAGCGAGTGGAGTTAATGTCCCAGGAGTACAGTCAGCATGTCACAGAAGTTGAGTTGTTCTGATCTTAACACTCTTCAAAGTCACATACACTACCATTCAAATGTTTGGGGTCACTTAGAAATATTGTTTTCGAAAGAAAAGCTGATTTCTTGTTTGAAAGAAAAGCTGATTTACAACATTGTTGATGTTGTAAATGACTATTGTAGCTGGAAACATCTGCTGTCTAATGGAATATCTACATACTGTAGGCATACAGAGGCCCATTATCAACAAACATCAGTCCTGTGTTCCAAAGGCCATGTTGTGTTTGCTAATCCAGGTTTATCATTTTAAAAGGCTAACAGATCATTAGAAAACCCTTTTGCAATTATGATAGCACTGCTGAAAACGATTGTGCTGATTAAAGAAGGCAATAAAACTGCCATCTTCAGACTGGTTGAATATCTTGAGTATCAGCAATTTTGGGTTAGATTATAGGCTCAAACAGACAGAAACAAAGAAGTTTCTTCTTAAAGTAATCAGTCTACGCTTGTTCTGAGAAATGAAGGCTATTCCATGCGAGAAATCGCCAAGAAACTGAAGATCTTGTATAACGCTGTGTACTACTCCCTTCACAGAACAGCGCAAACTGACTCCAACCAGAATAGAAAGAGCGGGAGGCCCCGGTGCACAACTGAGCAAGAGGACAAATACATTGGAGTGTCTAGTTTAAGAAACCAATGGCTCACAGGACCTCAGCTAGCAGCTTCATTACATAGTACCCACAAAACACTAGTCTCATCGTCAACATTGAAGAGGCGACTCTGGGATGCTGGCCTTCTAGGCAGAGTTGCAAAGAAAAAAGCCATATCTCAGACCAGCCAATAATAAAAAAAAAAAGATTAAGATGGGCAAAAGAAATCAGACACGGGATCTCAACCCTATTGAGTTGTTCTGGGAGCAGCTTGACCGTATGGTATGTAAGAAGTGCCCATCAAGCCAATCCAACTTGTGGGAGGTGATTCGTGAAGGATTAGGTAAAATCTCTTCAGATAGCCTCAACAAACTGACAACTAGAATGCCAAGGTCATCAAGCCTGTAATTGATGCAAATGGAGGATTCTTTGACAAAAGCAAAGTTTGAAGGACACTATTATAATTTCAACTAAAAATCGTTATATCTAACCTTGCCAATTACTATATTCCCTATTCATTTTGCTATATTTCCTATTCAAACTCATTTCATGTATGATTTCATAGAAAACAAGGACGTTTTTAAGTGACCCCTAACTTTTGAATGTTAGTGTTCGTGGACCTTGCTGCACGAGGTGGTGATGCAGCTGGAAAGTATGCTGCTGTTGGTGCATCATTTGTGAACATCTGGGATAGAAATGGTAATGTGAATATTCTAACGGATTGTTAGTATTCAAAAACGTTACATGATTATTGTTTGAGAAAATAAACACTTAGGCATATTTTAACAGTGAAAAGTATTTTTCTAAACTAATATTTAAATATCCACATGAAATAATTTTATACAAGAAAATGCTTCAAGGCAGGCTTAAAAAGATTGTCAAATATCAGGCTGACTTCAAAACGAGTGTACTGCTAGTTGAATGTGAACACAAATGGATCATTCACAAAGATGAGGCGGTAAAAGATTAAGCACAATGACCAACCATGGCTTACTCTGCATTCCTTCCTACAGTATCATAATGTGACATACAGCCACCTAGGCCAACTTTTCCTAGGCCAAATCGTCCAACTGAACCATATGAAAAAAAAGTTTTTTTTACTTTTTATTTTTACTTTGCTTACAAGTACTTGAATAGCAGTTAAAGAAAAAAAGAAATGGAAAACGGAATCCCTCATCTGGATAGCCACTCTGAAGCAGTGTAGTCAGCTGAATATCCCTTGATAATCTTCGCTATCGCCCCCTGTACTCTATGCTCTGCCACAGAAAGGAAGGAAATCCTCCATTGTGGTCAGGATGCCTCTCTAAAAGGGAAGCTGCCTGAAGTACATAAGCCAATCGATGGAGGCAACAAATCCCTGGTGCTCAATAACAGCAAACCTTAATTTCCACATTGGACTTTTTGAAAATTTACAACAACCAGAACATGAGCAGGCCATAAGCCAACCTACTGCCACAAGCCAAATGAAGTTAGACTGACTCTTCTGACCAAGCATATGGCAGATTCCAGACATGTTACAGAAAAAACAAGGTAAAGTTAGTCATCATAATGCTGAGGCCTTGAAGCTTCAACAACTAGGCAAGGTCACATTGAATTTTAAGGCTCTACAGTGCGACAATTCAATTTCAACCCCTTCAATTTCAATATTTTGGGGAGTTTTGGTGCAAATCATGAAGCCTACATAGAAATAGAGGGAGAAAAAGTGATTTTCTTTCAAAACAATGAAAAAATATATAATTCTGATGTGAAACTATCCATTATTCCCCCCCACCACTACTCGCAATAGACTTCCAATCCCCCAATGTCCAGTCTAATGAAACTAGGAACGTATCAAAAAGGCCCATGATTGTCCAGACGAGCATGCTATTCGCAACGCCATGGTTGTGGGTTTGATTCCCACTGAGGGCCATTAAGAAAATTCATGCACTCACTACAGTATGTTGCACTGAATAAGGGCATCTACTAAATTAAGCCTAGGTTTAATGTAAATGTGATGTCGTACAACACTAAGGTGTTTTTACCAGCTTTGGAGATCTGCACTTCCTGCATACCTATAGCAGCAACACGGAAATTCATTTGCAGAGAATAACCACTTAGGTACAGACCCCGCGGCATGGGGGGCATCGGGGGCAATACAAAGGATTAGCCTCAGTATGGCATGCATGCTAAAATGCGTTTTCCGTCCCTCGTGCTGAAGGTACTATTCCACATTGGTATGTAGGATAAACGTGCCTGCCCATGGAAATCAAATCCCCATCCAACTCGTTTGTTCTAGCGCCGGGCCTACTTCGGAAGGCTATATCATAAAAATGTTGAACCAAGTAAATGGTATCACCTAAGTGGATAACAGTATCTACAGTAAATGTACGCTTACAACCTATAGGTGTTCGAAATAAGGCAATTCTTTGATGTAGTGTTAAAAATACACATTTATTTACATGTATTCAAAATTATTCAGTTTCATTAATGTATAAGCTAACATTCAGATAACATATCAAATGTTGAAACTGAGAAATGTTATTGTTTCTTGGAAAATATATTGCCATTTTGAATTTGATCACAGAAACACGTTTCAAAAAAGCTGGGATGGGCAACAAAGGACTGGAAAAGTTGTGTAATGCTAAAAAAAAAAACCTGGTGGAAAATCTCACAACTTATTCGGTTAATTGGCAACAGGTCAGTAACATGATTGCGTATAAAGAGAGCATCCCAGAGAGGATGAGTCTTTCAGAAGTAAAAATGGGGAGGGGTTCACATCTCTGTGAAAGATTGCAGGGGCAAATAGTGCAACAATTTTAAGAACAACGTTTTTGTACGTCAAATTGCAAAGAGTTTGGTGATCTCATAATCTACAGTACATAATATCATTAAAAGATTCAGAGAATCCGGAAAAATCTCTGTACGCAAGGCACAAGGCTGAAAACCAATATTGGAAGGCCGTGATCTTCGGTCCCTCAGGCGGCACTGCATTAAAAACGGAAACAATTCTGTAGTGGACATCACTGCATGGGCTCAAGAACACTTCCGAAAACCAACGTCTGTAAACACAGTTTGTCGCTGCATCCACATATGCAAGTTAAAACTCTACAATGCAAAGAAGAAACCATATACACTGCTAAAACAAATTAAGGGAACACGTAATCATCACAATATAACTTCAGGGATATCAAACCATCCATTTAGGAAGCATAAGCGATTGTGAATCAATGTCACCTGTTTTGGTGCAAATGAAAGTGACAACAGGTGCACTGGAGAGGCAAGAGACAACCCCCAAAAAGGGAATGGTTTTGCAGGTGGTGGCCACAGACAATTGCTCTCTCCTTATCCTTCCTGACTGATTATTCTCTAATTTTTCATTTTGCTAGTGTCCTTATCACTACTGGTAGCATGAGGCAGCCCATTCAGGTTGCACAGGTTGTCCAGCTCCTCCAGGATGGTACATCCGTAGTAAAAGAGTCCAGGTGCTAAACTGGCCTGCCTGTTATTGTGAAATGAAAAATACGATAGAGGAGACCCCGAACTGTTGAGCACCTGAAATCCTATATCAAGCAAGAATGGGAAACATTTCACTTTCAAAACTATAGCAATCGGTCTCCTCAGTTCCCAAACGCTTAGTGTTGTACAAATAAGAGGTGATGCAACATAGCAGTACCACATGCCTGTCCCAACCTTTTTGAAACATGTTGCTGGCATGAAATTTAAAATGGGTAGATATTTTCCAAAAACAATAACAATTCTCAGTTTCAACATTTGATATGTTGTCTTTGCACTATTTTCAGTTTAATATAGGGATTAAATGATTTGCACATCATTGCATTCTGTTTTTATTTGCATTTTACCCAACGTCACAACTTTTTTGGAAACGGGGTTGTGTGTAATACAATGTTTCCATTTTCTTTTCAATTAATTTTTTCTATTCATAAAAAGTCCATTATTATTATTATTAATATTATCACAATTATTAGTATACTATTTTAAGGTACTCAAGAAAATACAACACATTTTGGATAACTCTTTACGTACCCAACATTCCTTAATGTCAGATCTACAGTTAGCAAGTCACAAAGCTACACTTAAGAAATACCAACAACAACAAAAACACATTACTCAACAGGGGATGCTAATCTCAAGCATGAAGTATGAAGAAACCATTTGAGCCATGTTTCTGTAGGCACTGATGAAGCAAATCTACCCCACTGTGACCTCTGGCATGCCTGCATCCCTAAAGCAAATCTACCCCCACTTTGAACTTTGGCATGCCTGCATTGCTAACACAAATCTACCCAACTTTGACCTCTGGCATGCCTACATCCCTAAAGCAAATCTACCCCACTGACACCTCTGGCATGCCTGTATACCCACAGCAAATGTACCCTACTTTGACCTTTGGCATGCCCCCATTCCCTAAGGTGCACATCTTATATGAAACAAAGCAACATCACACAACCATCAGGCATCTGCAAGCATTTTGTTCTCGCTCGTTATGAATGAGTGACATTACATAAGCCATTTTCTCTGTCTACAACCTTAATACAGCGTAAATTCTGTCATAAAGCCAGGAAGGGCGATTAAATGCCTTAGAAACACACACTATGACTAAATTAGGAGAGAGGTGATGATTTTGGTCACATATGCTGACAGTATGAGGCATGCAGCAGAGCAAATTCCATAATTTCACTTTTCAACTTACGTTTTACAGCGGGCAGCAAGCCAGAAAGAATTTACTACAGCCCCAACACAAATAGCAAGAAACAATATACCACAGTAAGGAGAAAAACACACTGCTTATTCAAGCATGCATCCAAGTACATACTTTTTGCAAAAATATAAATCCAAGGTTTATGGATCAAATAAGACAGTCGCCAGTCTAGTACAATCCATGGTGGTGTAATTATTTATTTTTACTTCTATGTTAACACAATAAAGCAGATCATGCAGAACAAAGTAATCACTGTCACCAAATGCTCCCTCCATCATCGTCATCATCATCATAAAAATGGCTTTTGGCAAATCAACTCCAGTGTAAGCAGAAAATGCTTTTGGTAACAGAGATTGTTCTGGCAATTACCAGATAGAAACTTAATTGGGGAGAAAGATTGTTTGACAGCCTTTTAACATTTGTATCACAAATTAATCTTTAGGAAATCATGATAAGAATGGCCATTATAGTCCCCGTTTTAGATCTATAGAGCTCATGCCTCCTTTA
Organism: Esox masquinongy; assembly: GCA_016801175.1. NCBI lineage: Eukaryota > Metazoa > Chordata > Actinopteri > Esociformes > Esocidae > Esox > Esox masquinongy. The sequence goes on along the minus strand of JACXGI010000195.1, from coordinate 95,166 downwards.
AGACCCTACCATATGAGAACTGAAAAAAAAATACGGATAGCATCTTGGTGTCATGATACCTTCAACAGACCCAAAAAAGAGTAAGCGGGGGGGGGCATTGCACCATGCATAACATGGAAGAGTGAACAGGGTGGGACCGCAATTACAGGGATAACCCATCCCCAAAAACACAAATTTATTTGTTGAAAGCCCATGTTGCATTAGTCTACATAAAAACTTGGTTCATGTTTTTTTTTTAAAGTTCTGTGTTGATTGAAAATGTGTTTCAGTATGAGCCAGTGGGCCAGCAGGAGACATCTATCAGAATAGTGCCAGCTGCCACTGGTGGGCCACTGGAGAAACAATGAGCAAAACGCTGGCAAGCCACTGACAGGTCACCATCCACATGCTAACTTGGACCTGATTCATTTAAGTATAAAACATGTTAAAGAAAAAGAGTATGCCTATAGTGAAAAGCCTACAAGGAGAATGTCCTCTATGTGGACAAGCTTTAATATTGCAGATGACAAATATCGAAAGAATGTTGGCAGGGCCAAATGCGCAAGCAGACTGCTTCAGCCTCTCAAAAGATCAGCCCATGAGAATGATTACTGAGCAGAGGCAGGCTGAGCAGTAGAGCGGTCCTTAGTGGCATGTAAAAAATATTTATTTGAATTTGAAATAAGGCACCCTTGCATTTGTGGAGATTCAATGAGTTTTACAGATTGCTATCGTACATAACGTATATCAAAAAGCCAGAAAGTACAGAAATACTGTGGTTTTTCATGCACATGTCCACCAACATTTTCTTGTGGTATTTAAGCTATTTATCTCAAACACACACAGGTCCTGGTTAACACGAAAATATTTAGTTTATGTTACTGCAAATCAGACTTTCACAAATAAGCACTGCCCTCCTAAGTAGCCTATACGGTGACCATTAAAATCATTTAATTTTGCACAAACATTAAACAAATTTGGAGCCTAGAGTAAGACTGTAGGCCTAGTGAGAGAAGTGTGAGTAATAATTCTACTATAAAGAACTGTAGCAAAGAAATGGTAAATTGTGACACTCAAGTCAATGTTTCATCACTAGAACCACAAACAATGTCTAGACAGTTAACATTCAGCACATTTTGTTTAAGAAACCCACTAGACACCCCAATAACTAGTCACAACTTGCTCCCTCAAAATGACACTGGACAGAGGAAGATGGGGGAAAAAAGTCCAGCATCCCAGAGTCGCCTCTTTACTGTTGACGTTGAGATTGGTGTTTTGCAGGTAGTATTTAATGAAGCTGCCAGTTGACGACCTGTGAGGCATCTGTTTCTCAAACTAGACACTAATGTATTTGTCCTTTTGCTCAGTTGTGCACTTGGGCCTCCCACTCCTCTTTCTATTCTGGATAGAGCAGTACACAACATTATACGAGATCTTCAGTTTCTTGGCAATTTTTCACATGGAATAGCCTTCATTTCTCAGAACAAGAATAGACAGATGAGTTTGAGGAGTAGGTTCTTTGTTTCTGGCCATTTTGAGCCTGTAATCGAACCCACAATTGCTGATGCTCCAGATACTCAACTAGTCTGAAGGCCGGTTTAATAGCTTCTTTAATCAGCACAACAGCTTTCAGCTGTGTTATCATAATTGCAAAAGGGTTTCTAATGATCAATTAGCCTATTAAAATGGATTAGCAAATAAAACATGCCATAGGAACACAGGACTGATTTTTCCTGATATGGGCCTCTGTATGCCTTTGTAGATATTCCATTAAAAATCTGCCGCTTCCAGCTACAATAGTTTACAACATTAACAATGTTGTACACTGTATTTCTGATCAATTTGATGTTATTTTAATGGACAAAAAATGAGCATATCGTCACGCATTGACATATGACTTTGTAGTTTGAAAGGTCGTGTGGAAAAAAAGCAGAATGTCTTTTTGCTAATTCCTATGGGGAATATTTGCCGCAACCTTCAGCAGTCCAGAATCCATTCAGAGTTGTTACAATGGAAATTATGAAATTGGGAAAGTTAGAAAAAGGAGACTGAAAATAAACAATCTGATCAGGGAGATCCACTACTCAAAATGATTCAAAATGATCCATATCTAAATTAGAACAGGGGGAATACATTTCAACCCCAACTTCCTTTTGTTTGGTACGGCATTCTATCTATGTTCTGGGGATGCCAGGAACATTTTGTTCCTACGGCACAAAAGTCATTTGTCAGTTGGCGTTAATATGAGAGTCACTTATGATGAGGACACTGTTTACCTATTAATGTGTATTGCTGCCTTTGGTAACAGAGCGGACTCAGCTGGACCAGTCCCAGTCACACACAGGACCTGGAAATATGCCACTGCACTTGGAATGTGTCTTCACTCCCTTATGGGTCATGATATTTCCATCATCCCACTGCTGGCTTACCTAATAATCTAACCTGGGTCGTTCCAGGTTGTTCACTAGATGGGAGACCAAGTTCCGTGTGTGTACTCACTGGTGTTTTTTGAGTTCTAGCTAGAATTCTTCAAAAATCCACACAAGTATAGTTAACCAAGGAAAATACTCAGTGAGGACCTTTTCTGCAGTACGACGTACTTGTAGAAAAGCTATTTTTGGCATGAGATTAGGGTTACAAGTAGTGTTAGATTTAGTGTTCGGGTTCAGGGTCAGTGGAGATATCAGGGTAAAGGGAAAAAAAATCATCCTCACATGTAATGCACTAAAGAGCGTGTGTGCACGCGCATGCATGTGCAATCAAGTGTGCGTGCGTGTCTGTGAAATTCACAAAATGCCAATTGAAACAAAACAGCCATACACTAAAAGTGGGCATACTGTTCATACTGAAACTGTAAAGGTGACCTAGAAAACTACTTAATACAATAACATTTAAGCTACCGGTTTGCCTACCTACTTGTATTAACCTAACCCTAAGGTTATATTGATGTACCACAATCAGTGACACAGAAGGTAAATGGAAAATAAAATGTGCAGGACACATGTGGGCTGATCCATCATTACGGATTTACACCCTCACACAACTGCAAAGGGGCCTTCAGAAGTAAAGCATCCTAGAACTTAAGTCATACCTTAAAAAGATGCATGCACCATGAAATACATGCACAAATAGCTGTATAACAGGTTCTCCTACCATGCCACTGCAAATTGCACTTGTCCTGAATAAAACGTTTCTTTATAACTGAGTAAAATGACTGGGTCTTATTAATTTCAAATGCATAGTCCCAAGTAGGGATGCACCAATATATCACCCAGCAATCAGTAGAGGACGATTATAGGCACAACATGTAATAATCCAATTGCTTTAATATGGCAGATTACCTCCAGCCAATTGGTCTTTTATCTGAATAGGCATCCAATCTGGTTTAGCAATTTTTAACTATACTTTTTTTGGGGCCTTGTCCAACATCAACCTCAGTACAGTAGCAAATGCCATAAATATGTTAGCTTTTATGTTAAATATATTCTGGTAAGCTAATGACTCAAAAAGATTTAGGTGTGTGCAAAAAGTAAACTGCAGTACTATCCATGGTGCTGAATATCTTCTCCAGCTTATCTGTTTGATTAGCAGAGAATATAATAAAACCTCAAAGGACCAAGCTGTATTTTCCGTTTTAGGTAAGCTGTAGGATAAAAACATCACATTTACACTGAATTGTGGCCAGTCTTACCTACATGAAACAGCAAAATCAAAAAAAAAAAGTGTTGTGACTTTGAGAAAACATTTAAAGCTTATAAAATAACTGGTTTAAACAGGAATACTAGGAATCCCAGTAGTTACTTGCAATTTTCTTGGGAAGGAAAATGCTGTGGTACATTCTCTGAAAAATATTAATCTCTACACTCCACCTCATATCTGGTGAGCATTCTACTAAATTGGTAATTGCATCACCCTGGTAAGTCCCATACAGTGGTGGTGGATGAGATCCCCTTAAGGCTTAAACACACAACCCAATCTTGCATATATGTATTTGTGATGCACAGTGACCATTTGACAGAATGCTAGCAAGATTTGATCTATGAAGTAGGAAGTACAGATAAACTTGCATATGTCTAATCTTGACATTGGGGATGAGGGCATTGTTTGCATTGCCCAAGAAAGTTTGTAATCCACTGATCCATTGAAGCTACCACACTCTTCCAAACCACAAAGAATCAAGGATTGCATAATAATCATAAAACATTATGGAATCTATCAACCAAATCTGTTTAACATTCGATTATCTAGCTAATCAGCCTGGCACGAGGGCAGCATACTGTTTCAAACGGGAAGTAGAAATAGGGATGCACCAACACCACTTTTTTTAGACCGAGTACAAGTACGAGAAGTTATATTTGGGTACTTGCCGATACCGAGTACCGATACCAAGTACTCAAAGCGGCACTAGGTAGGCTTGTTTCAGTAAAAAAAAAAAAAAACAAGTTTTGACCCCTATAAACATGTTGTGGACCGGGTTCTGGTGTATCCACAATTCTCTCGGCTTTTCACTTAACAAAAAGGTCAGTTATCGTGACCTATATTGATTGTTATTGTTAGAGATGGCCAAACGAGGCTTCATTAGCATTATTTTAGCAGCAGGATATTATGCTGGCAGCACTCAGATTTTCTTTAACACAATAAAATCCATAATTGAAATTTATAAGACCATATAGTTAACAATGTAGTCTGTAAAAAAGAACAGACAAGAACAACGTTGGAACGGATATTAAACATAAAATGACGGACTAGATTGACAGACTAGATTGTTAACTATATTGCCTTATATATTTCCATGATGGCGTTTATTTTGAAAAAGAAAATCTGAGTTAGCGGTGCTAGCATAATATCCTGCTGCTAAAATAATGCTAATGAAGCCTCGAATGGTCATCGCTAGTTATTGTATCAATATCATTCACGAATGAAAGGAAAACAAACGTTATTGTGCCATGAAATGAAATGGCTTTGTCAGTGTAAATTTCGTCATCAGTCTCGCAAGCAATTTCTCAATTCTTATGACTATTCCCGAGTAGTAAGATGCTAGTGGGCCTACAGTGGATATAAAAAGTCCACACACCCCTGTTAAAATGCCAGGTTTTTGTGATGTAAAAGAATGAGACAAAGATAAATCATGCCAGTCCTTTTTCCGCTTTTAATGTGACTTATATGGAAAAGTACATTTTTGCTTTTGACATGACTGTGGTTGAGGTTGTTACTTTCCCCTGTTTCAAACAATGAATCTCAACAAAACTATATGTGTAAGTAGTTCCTACCTTTGACATTTTAAGGAAGTTAGTAGACTGTAACAGTATGTGAATTAACATTTTAAGGAAGTTATTCCTTAAAATGTTAATTCACCCATACATAGGGATGTGCATGACAAATATTTTCACTGTCGATAATTCCTCAGCTTTTGTCGTCGAATAGTTGAATAGTCGACCACACCCACTTGTGCTAAAAAGAGAGGTACTGTACTAAATGGAGAAAAAAAAATGTAAATTGTAAAATGTTATGGAATAATTTCAACGTTTTATTTAAAAAAGTAGTTAACAACCCCAATAACATTTTAGAATAAACAATTAGGCTAGATATACTTTTACTCAGGAGACATTCAGATTCAGAAATGCCATAACAGCAGCAAATAACCTAATGCATAAGCCTGTCAAGTCGTTAGTATTTTATAATAAGTGATTTATTTCAAATAATTGTTACAACCTTTTCCATTAATTGCAAATTAACTATAATCATCGTAAAAAAAAACATGCATTGTCTCACATGAATTAGGTCAGAGATATGTATGAGTTGCCTTACATTAACTAATGTCTTTGTGTCAATGTTTTCTGGCCATAACAACAAAATACAAAATGTATTAGACCATCTAGTCAGCTGTTTTTTTTAAATAATCTATATAGTCCCATGAAACAATACTTTCCAAACGAAACTACATGTAATATATAGACTAACAGAGTTACATTACAGTGCATTATATCAAACAAACATACCGATGCGTTCCAGTGAATAAAAAAATATCCTTGGAAGGAAGCTTAAAAGGAGTAAATTATAAAATTAATGAACAAAAACCAAACAAAATCTGACTAGCGCATCCATAGATGCAGGATCTTAACAAAATATAAAGAAACATTAGGCGATCTCCATGTTATTATGATCATTTATTTTAGTTGAGAAAAATTTGCATGTCCACGTGCTCCGGGAGGAGACGAGTAGGCTTACGTAGTCTGTCAACCAGTGGTGGACTCAAGCTGTCTGAGGGGCAGGGGCGAAAAAATTTAAAAGGGCACCAGCCGCATATGGTGGGGCACCAGTGTGCAGAAACAGTTCCAAACCTTGGTTAAGATTAAAATTGAGAATGAGCTGTACAGTTGAAGTCGGAAGTTTACATACACTTAGGTTGAAGTCACTGAAACAAATTTTTCGACCACTCCACAGATTTCATGTTAAACTATAGTTTCGGCAAGTTGGATAGGACATCTAATTGGTGCATGACAAGTAATTTTTGCAACAATTATTTACAGACAGATTATTTCACCTGTAATTCACCATTTCACAATTCCAGTGGGTCAGAGGTTTACATACAATATGTTGATTATTTCACCTGTAATTCACCATTTCACAATTCCAGTGGGTCAGAGGTTTACATACAATATGTTCAACATAACCTGAAAGGCCGCTCAGCAAGGAAGAAGCCACTGCTCCAAAACCGCCATAAAAAAGCCAGACTGCGGGTTGCAACTGCACACGATGACAAAGATTGTACTTTTGGAGAAATGTCCTCTGGTTTGATGTAACAAAAATTTAACTGTTTGGCCAAAATGACCATTGTTATGTTGGGAGGAAAAAGGAGGAGGCTTGCAAGCCTAAGATCACCATCCCAACCGTGAAGCACAGGGGTGACAGCATCATGTTGTGGGGGTGCTTTGCTGCAGGAGGGACTGGTGCACTTCACAAACTAGATGGCATAATGAGTAAGGAAAATGATGTGGATATTTTGAAGCAACATCTCAAGACATCAGTCAGGAAGTAAAAACTTGGTCACAAATGGGTCTTCCAAATGGAGAATGAACCCAAGCTTCTGGCAAAATGGCTTAAGGAAAACAAAGTCAAGGTATTGGAGTGGCTACCACAAAGCCCTGACCTTAATCCTATAGAACATTTTTGGGCAGAACTGAAAAAGCATGTGTGCAAGGAGGCCTAAAAACCTGACTCAATTACACCAGTTTTGTCAGGAGGAACAGGCCAAAAATCACCCAACTTATTGTGGGAAGCTTCTAGAAGGCTACCCAAACCTTTAGACCCAAGTTAAACAAGTTAAAGGCAATGCTACCAAATACTTATTGAAGTTATGTAGACTTCTGACCCACTGGGAATGGGATGAAATAAAATATAAGATTATTCTCTCTACTGTTATTCTGACAATTCACATTCTTAAAATAGTGGTAATCCTAACTACAAATAAGACAGGGAATTTTACTAGAATTAAATGTCAGGAATTGTGAACAACTGAGTTTAAATATATTTGGCTAAGGTATATATAAACTCCTGACTTCAAATGTATGTTGAGGAGCATACTCAGGGTAGAGAGATAGTCAGGGGGGTGGAATCAGAGTAGATAAAAGATATTACTACACTTTCTGTTTGATTTGAGTTGGATCAAGTCCACCAGTTAGCATTGAAATGGCTAAGTAAGCTACCTAGCAAGGCATCCTCTAGCATATTGTATAACATGGTATACAGCTTAAAAACCAAAACAAACCAGAACATGCAGTCTACACACATTAGTAATGCATCTTAAGTAAGCTGCAATCTTTCCATTGGTTTAAATGTTAACACATATCGATACGTAACCAACCTCACACACTGTAGTGGGATGTGAAGGTTACAGCTCAGAGAGCACTATACCCACTGGCACCTGAATATTCTAAAGGGGGTGTGGCTGAGTGTGTGTGTGAGAATTGTACCAAAAATGAAGGGATACTCCACCCAAGAGATGATTCTACCTCATTTCCACTCTTTTGGAACCAATAAACTCATCCAGACAGTTTTTACGTGTTTTCTTCTTTCTAAATATATGTTTAACTTCTCAATGCCAACATTTTAACTTCTACATGCTAACAATTCTAAAAACTGTCTGGATGGGTTTATTGGCTCCAAACAGAAATGAAATTGAGGTAGAATCATGCTGCCACTAAACTGATTTTTAGAAGGATATATAAAAACAGGGGGCACCAGGAGAGCATTTTCCACCATAGAGGCATCCCATGAGGGCACATTGTCTTGCATGTAGGAGTATGTAGAGGCCAACAAATTTTCTGGCATATAGGGCAGCCTACATGGCACTGCATCACATTATCACCATTGGAAGGGCACCACTAGGACACTTAATGACATTTCCTCACATGTAGGGGCACCCATGAGTACACTGCATCACAATTTTTCCACTGGAAGGGCACCCATTAGTGCACTGCATCACATTTTCACCACTGGAAGGGCACCCAGAGAGCACTTCATCACATTTTCTCCACTGGAAGGGCACTTATTCATGTTTTCTTTGCACACAGGAGCACCTTGGAGGGCACTTAATCACATTTCCTCACAAATAGGGGCACCCTAGTGGGCACTGCATCACAATTTCTCTATTGGTAGGGCGCCCATTAGGGCACTGCATCACGTTTTCTCGCATGTTGGGGCACCCTAGAGGCACTTTATCATGTCTCATCGACCATAGGGGCATCCAAAAGGGCACTTTTGCTGTGTTTTTGTCTGACATAGGGCGCCAGTGCTATCAGTCCCGCAGCTGAGAAAAACCTTTCAGCCGGTACAGATGTTGCCAGGATGCACAGGTATGCTTTCACTAGCCGTGATAATTTTCTGTACTTGGCCGTTAGCCAGATTTGTTTAGTCTATAAGAAATAACCCGTCATTACTGCTGCCAAGCGAGTCAATCGGTAGTACAGATTTTTTTTTGTAACTTCCGAAAATTAGATTAACTTATCGATAAATGCCATCCTTGACGAAATGTCGACAATTTGACTATTTGTTCTCATCCCTACCCATAAAAATGACTATTACAATCAAAATCCCACCTTATCAACAACCAACAATGGCTGGTCATCAAGTGCACTCAGCATGAGCCTCTGCTCTTTCATTTTCTCTGTCTCTGGACATTTATTTCGCTTCTCCAGTGTTTGAGCACAGCTTGCTAAATTGTCTTGTGTCATTGCTAACATCTCCGTCTTCCCGCCCACCAATCTGAGTTCTATATTCTATACTTATGCGGCCAAAGACAACACAACCATCGAGTTTCACTAAATACTTCCATAACGTGGTATCAGCATATTTCTATGAGTACGAATACAAGTACAAGCCCAGTATCGGCCCGATACCCAATACTGGTATCGGTGCATCCCTAAGTTGAATACTGGATTACACATATATTTTCGTTCTGGAGGGGGTGATGGCATCAAACAACTGGATTTAATACTTTCGTGCAATGCTCTGGGATGCAAATAATGTTAAATTCATTATTACAGCCTACTGATTAAAAATGCTGTCTACATCTGGCAATGTGCTGCTGTAACAGATAAAGCTCCAGAGCTGTAACCAATGTAATTAGACTGTCATTCCATTGAAAGGTAAAATCGTGGGCTAGTTGGATGCATGCAGTAAAAACAAAGCATTGTTACAAAGAAAGCAAAAAAACTAAATTAACAAGTATAAAAATGTTGGTATTTCATATGAAGATCTCTTTATTTTGCCATTGACAAACAAAAGAGGATCCTGACCAAACATTTCAGTGTGCCTGACCAAACATTCCAGTGTGCTTGAACAATCTACACTAACTGGTCTTTGGGCTTTTAAGCTGGGAAACTGACACTGCTGATGTAAAAGGGGCGTTATTAAAGAAATCTGATTGATTCAAGTATTGCACATTTTCATCGCTGAAAAATGGAAGACAAAACAAATCACAAAACCTCGCGACTCATGTACATTCGTCAAGCGTGTATCCAAAACTGGTTACTAGGTAACTTGCTAACCACGCATATATAAAAAATTCCAGAAGACTGGTTTTGCCACTTCGACTCCAGGATTTTACAGTAACACAGATTGACTCAATGAAACTTCGATTCAAGTTCAAACATCAATAATACACCCCCATCCCCCAAAGTCATTACGATTTGTAACTGATACAAACTGTTGTAAATGCAATACCAAATCCAATTTAAGCGATGTTCAATACTAAGATGCAACAGACTGCTTCAAATCTCACAACTAGCTAGCTATGCTAGCTAACCAGATAGCATTATCCACAGTGACGGCCTGGATAAATCCAAGCTCTTGAAGCTCAATCTGGTATTCATGTTCGTACCATTGCGTTTAAAAACTTACCCGTTTTTTCCTGATCTAATCCCACAATAATGAAATAATCAGCCAATCTCGCCATGTTTGCTGCTTTTTCCAATATCCACCAACACAATTCAGCATTTTTCTTTCTTCAAAAGCACAGCCATGTTTGACAGGAGTGCTATTGCGCTTGCGTACCGCAGTAGCAACATCCATGGGCGTGGGTCGTGGTTTACAAATAGAACTGCAGGATACGCAAACCCTGTCACACCCTGCCACACCGCTGTTGGCTCTCTCGGAAAATCATTGGATGATCACGACAACTAGAATCATACAAATTCATTAAAAGTTACATAATTTAGATTAGAATAATCAAAATAAAGGAGTATGTACATATTAACTTCATTTTAAGACTATCTTATGCTAGAAATATCCTACAAATCACGTTTTCTGTTGGAACATCAGAAAAGAATGATTCCCAAATCGACCCCTAAACCCTACACCCTATTCATTTGGCGGCATCAAATAGGATTTGATTGGTATAGATAATATGGTGAAACGTTCACTTATTCAATCAGAGCTCATGATGGACCTATTACCATGTAACTAGAACCTGTCAACTGATCTCAGATCTCCACAAACAGCATAGGATATCTGGCTTGGGGGTCAACTGGATCAATGCAATTCTTTCATTTTCTTTCTCTCTCATTTTGTCTCTCATTTTTTCTCTCTCATTTTCTTACTCTCTCAAACACACACACTTATACATACAAACCCACAAACACACACTCTCTCAGGCACCTTCCATCTTTGGGTATATTTTCTGAATGTAATCAGTAAATATTTACCTGTCAATTACTGTAATTTGTATATAATGTCACTTTACCTTAAAATAAATTCTAAGAAAACCAGATCATTCCAACCAAAATAGTAATGATCTAGGTCTTGAAAGTACTTATTTGATTACAATGTTTTTTTTCTGGTACCAACTGATTAGAGTTTAGATTAGAGTTTTTTGTAATTAGATATGATACTCCTAAACACTGCACAAACATGTGCACACACACAAAAGGTGAAAAACTCACTGCACTCTGGAAATGCTATGGACAGTGACCTTTTCTGTGAGTAAGTCGGGAGATGCTGGGGTATGGAAAAACACTGGTAAGTGGACTTTCTCCCATTGTAATATTTTGCCAACATCCCAACAACATAGAAATTTACATATGCCCCATCTTCAAGGTCCTTAAGGTGATTTGTGCCAACCTTTTACAACACCATCAACAAGAAAAAAATATGTAATTTCTTGTGGAGGAAAGGTGTCATATTCTTACAATAGAGTTCCAGACAATAGTTCATGTCAAAGAGATCCTTACCAGTAAAGCACACTTGGCTATGTACAGAGATGGGCACAGATTACAAAGTTCCATTACCAAATACTGTTAAATCACATCATCAAATCATACAACATTTCTGCCTCTCTATAGAAAACATTTGTAAATGTATGAAGAGCCAAACCATTAGATTTTACAATAATCACCTCTTTGGTGACTTTTCTGCATTTATGTTGTTTTCCAACATCAAAATAGATTTAATTATGGGTTTTTGACACTGATCTACATAAAAAGTAAATGATGTCAAAGTGAAAAATAAAATCAACAAATTGTTCTAAATGAATTACAAATATTAAACAAAATAAATGATTGCGTAAGTATCAACCCATTTGGCTATGCACCTGAATGAGCTGCAGTGCCAGCAATTGTCTTTAGAAGTCATGTAATTATTCGAATGTCCACTTGTGTCCACCTGTGTCCAATCCAGGTGTTTCAAAATTTTTGGGTTAAATACATGTCTCTGTGAGGTTCCACAGTTGGTAAGTACAATTCCTAACAAAAACTACATAATGAAGAACAGTTTAAATACATTTTGAACAATGTTCTTCAAAAGCACCAATCAGGGGTAGTATATAAGAATTTTATATAAGACACTGAATATCCCTGGAGTGCAGTTCAGTCCACTATTAAGAAATGGAGAGAATATTGCACATCTGTGAGTCCTCAATAATGGAGTATCCAAGAAGGGCACTAGTCTAGAAGGCCACCAGGAGGCCTTTGGCAACTCTAAAGGAGTTACACTCTTGTATGGCTGAGCTGGGAGCCACTTTTCATAGTGCAACAATGGCCTGGTGTCCTTTATGGGAGTGCCAAAAAGAAAACAACTCACATCAAATCTCTGCCAGAGTTTGCCAGAGGGCATATGGGAGACACTGAGGCAAAACAGAAGAAGATTCTCCGGTCTGCATGGAAATATGTTTTTTTGGTCTCAGCAACAAGCATTATGTTTGGGGGAGGCTTAACATTGCACATAATTCCTGACAACACCATCTCTTCAGTGAAGTTGAGATGTATCTAAATAGACTAATGGATGTAATTGCTGCCAATGGTGTCTCTACCAAATATTAATTAATGGAGTAATTATACAAATCTATGATTTTCTGTTTTGTATTTATATTGATTTTGAATTTGTAGGTTGCATTTTTGACTTTGACATCATGGACTTTTATGTGTTGGTTCTAAAATTCCAAACTAAATTCATTTTAATCACAAAAAGAATAGAAACAACACAGACAGCAAGACAGGAGCAAAAATGAAAACAGAATAAGACATACACTGGTCAACAGAGAGTAAAAAAAACAGTACTACAAGGCACAAACATTTAAATGACAGAACTAAATACAGCATCACATGAAGCAGTTACAGGTGTTTGCATATATGAGTTAATGATTATGCCTTTGAAAGTGGAAATGGTGACAAAAGTTGTCAGTTTTCTTGATTCTGATCATCAGGTACTGAAAGGAGGAGAGACCTAGAGATGTGTTGGCTTTAGGGATTTGCTACTGGATGTGACTAGAAGAGCGGTGCTGTATCTAGAGGAGGAGGGATGTAGTAGACATCTGAAATAGAATTGAGTGAGGCCTTAAGAGGGTTTTAAAAACAAAAAAAAATAGCAGCACAAAATTGCTTGTCTAGGGAATTGGTAACATCATTTAAGACCTTTAGAGTTGGAGTGATAACCAAAGCCAGTACGGAAACCAGATTGCATACCAGAGATGATACTACAAGCATTGAGAAAGCCAGTCAGTTGCACACTGACAAGCTTTTCTAGCACCTTTGAAATACTGGGCAGGATAGAAATTGGCCTAAAACAGTTGGGATCAGCTTGATCTCCTCCTTAAACAAAGGATGTACTGTAGCTGCCTTCCAAACTTTGTGAATTTCTAAATACAAATATATGAGAGATAGGCCCTGCAATGATAGGGTTTGCTACTTTATGGAAGAAAGGGACTAAGCTGTCTGACCCAGATGTTATTTTAGGGCCCAATTTAAGGAGCTTGCTCAATTACTCTGACTCAGTGACCGGCTGGAGGGTGAAATTGTAATGGGTAAAAATAAATAGAGGAACGAGTTTCAGGGCTAGTTGTTTTTGATTTACTGGGAGTTAAGGAAACGTTGGATAGGCAGGGAGGTGTGGTTAAGTCAAATATGGTTCCAGACTTGATGAAATGGTGATTAGTGAGCTCTGTCAATCACTCTTTGTCCGAGTGCACATATTCCTTATTTGGCGGAATGATAACCAGTCAGCCAGAATATTACTTTTTATTCAGATTTTCTCAATGATGTCATGCTTATTAACAATAATACTGAAGATCGGTCCTAAAAAAGTGTCCAAGCATCTTCAACAGAGGGGATCAAGCTGATTCTAAACCAATTTACAGAGGCCAGGTCAAAAAGCGAGGCTTGCTCGTTGATGTTTTTCATTAAGTGTCTATAACTGATCAGAGCAGGTCGTTTAATGGGTCAGCCATTACACACGCAAGCAATAAAACAGTGGTCACTAAGGTCATTATAGAAACCCCAGCCATATACATATCTGGGTTATTTGTGTGGATAAAATCGAGGAGAGTAGCATTTTCTGGGTGTTTGTTGTCATACCTTGTAGGATTAGTTATAATCTAAGAGAGGTTTAGGGAGTCCCATTGCTTTAGGACCTGGGCAAGAGGTTTTCGCATGTCCCAGTTTATGTCACCTGAAAGCACAAATTCTGATTTAGTGTAAGGTGCCAGAAGAGAGCATATGGCAGATAGGGTACAGGCTGGTGCTGACAATGGACGATAACCCTGCAACATTCAGAGAAGAGATATTTGAAAGTTTGACATTTAAAACTAATACATCAAATTGTTTACAGACAGACTTGGAGAAGACAACTAAACATTGAAAATGTTCATTGGTATATATTGACACTCCACCACCTTTAGAGTGTCTGTCCAGACTATAAAGACTGTAACCAGGAATATTAACATCTGTATTCAAAACACTCTTTCTCAACCACGTGTCAGGTTTGGAGCTGTGAGCCCATACTTTCAATTGTTAAATTTTAGGTAGTAAGCTTCTACTGTTCACATGCAGAAAACCCAGGCCTTCGTGAGCAGAAATCAGAGAAGCATAAATCATCAGAACAAAAGTTTGGATTTGGGCTAGAACACAGGTTAGGATTTGGGCAAACCATAATAGATGACCAAGGATGCATATGCACATTACAAGATATTATCAGCAGTAATACAATCAGCGCATGCAAAAAGACATGAAGCAAATTACAATGTTGATTTTTTATTACATTTGAATGAAATTTAGATGGCATTAAAATGATGTTAGAAAGCAACTTCATCAGATAGCATGAATGTAGAGCTGGTGAGAGAGAGTTTGAATTGGAACGGAGGCCAAGTGACTGTGTGATGAAGGAGTCAGAACTGCCGTTGTGACGAAAAATATGGACTGTCCCACGGTCCGGTAAAACTGCCGGTTCATAGTCAATAAGGCACACATCGTTGCAAAACACACATGTATTTATGTGTTTTGGTCGAAACTTTTCAGTGTCCATCACCATCTTTCAAGCCATTTGTGTATCATGTATTCGTGTAAGGGCAAATATTGTATTGTATTGTATTTTATCAGAATGAGAGGATTTGAAAAGACAAACATTATTTAACAGTTCAACATTTTAACAGTTTAACATTCATAACCACGTCATAACTGTTTGAGCTACAAATGAATGACATATTTTGAAAACACAGGCTCTAGAAAGCAAAATGCTAATGAGAATTTAGTCTGCGACACAGAAATCTTTTTCCTGAAGTTGTCTTCTGAAAAAAACCTTTAGATTCAATGGATTTCATGAAAATCCCAGTGTCATTGGCTGTCCACTGTAACCAGAAATATGCATCTTAATAGCCATCTGACGTAGACACATACTTGGGAGTTACAACTATTAAAAGTGCTTAGAATGAAATTACTGGCAAAATCATAAAGTGGAGAATTGTCAAATATGGTTCTATATCCAGGGTGTAGGAGTAGATGAGACATGTCCCCCAATATTAGAAGCAGTTAAAATGGTCCCCAAAAAATAAGAACCCTGCGAAAAAGACCAAATCTTTCCCCCTCAATATCAAATTCACTCCTACGTCCCTGTTCGAGATAAAAAAAATTGTATTATCCCTCAGATATAGGAAGGTCCTTATAATACATTTTTGCTAACAGTTTTGCCATTTACTAAAGCATTACTAAAGCATGTGTTTCTATAGCGCATCAAAGTAAAGCTGGACATGTGAAGCTCAGTTGGTTGAGCTATACAAGGGCCAATACAAAAATCTTTGCATTCAATGCCCTAGGATGCTCTCAATAACAACATCTGCTAAATGAAATTAAGTTAATTTTGTATAATTGTTTGGAGGACATGAGGTCTTGGCCCACACCTGCAGAGTACCAGGCTTGAAGGACTCGTTGCTGTCCCTGTCCAGGGTCCTCCTGCTTGTGTTGCAGATCGGGACGATACCTGACGATTTCAGCTGCCACTCTGCTGACCCCCCCAGAGCTGCCACTCTGCTGTTGTCCCTGTCCTTGTCCATCTGGTCATGCTTCCAGCCTGGACTAGGTTTAAATAGACTCTGGACTCAGCCCGCTTTCATTTATTAATTATTACAATTTGTACTCTTAATATGTTCACCCAGCACAGCCAGAAGAGGACTGGTCACCCCTCTGAGCCTGGGTCCTCTCTAGGTTTCTTCCTAAATTTCGGCCTTCTTAGGGAGTTTTTCCTAGTCACTGAAATTCAACACTACTGTTATTTGCTCCTTGGGGTTTAAGGCCGGATGCTTTGTAAAAGCACTTTGTGACAACTGCTGATAAAAAGGGTAAAAAGGGCTTTATTAATAGATTTGATTGATTGATTGATTCTAAAACTCAAAATGTAATAGCTTAATTATCCATCTAATCACAATCTTAACTAAATTCCATATGCTACCTTGGTAGAAGATGCTAATTAACATAAAATACTTTACACTACTTTTTATGAGGTATCACTGAGCAAACGTAGTTTGTTTTGGAGTTAACGTGTCACATTCTTTTTACAAATTAATTATTGTGTATCCTTTGATTCTTAAAGAATAATTCATACAAAAATTATCATGAAACAAAGTAAATGTAAACAAAATACAGTTTCAAAACATGATTTAAACAATTATTTCGATATCATTAACATACTCTTTTTGCATTTATAGCTTGGTCTGTTAATTTGTAATTACATTTCTCCAGTCCCATATCTCATGGTTACATTTCTCCAACCCCATATCTCGTGGTTACATTTATCCAACCCCATATCTTGTGGTTACATTTCTCCAACCCCATATCTTGTGGATACATTTCTCCAGTCCCATATCTTGTGATTACTTTTTTCCAGTCCCATATCTCTTTTACCATAAACAGTGGAGATTGCTTTATCTTTTAACTGTTGATTCCCAATTTGACAGAACAATATACCCCTTTTTTCCAGCGCCTAACAGTTTGGCTATAGGTATAATTACATACCTGACTTCACTGTTAATGTAATTGATCATATTTAATTAAAATCTAGAAACACTGGACTGTTACCCTCAACAGACACCAGCTACTGTGCAGTAGAAGGATATGAAAAACAAATACTGTTACCTCCCATGCTAATCCAAATGACTTAAAGGCATGTCCATATTATCAATCTTTTCTGACATTGTCCTAACAATGCTATATAACTTTATTTAATATGAATGATTAAAAATATTAATTCTGGACTAATTTACTTTAGTCACAGAGTCAAAGTGACTTACTGGCTCTTGGTGATTTGAACTGTTATTCCCTTAAATCCTAGATCTCAATTACATGTTGAGTAAGAAAATGAAGTGATCCTAATTTTTACAGTAGTTGTAGATTATTAGAAGAAAAAATCATTTTGATTCAATTTGAAAAAATGTTGAATTCCTCAACACGTGTAAATTAAATATCTAAGTAAATATATTGCAGGCAAATAACCAATGCAGACATGGAGAATGGCGTGGTTATCTTTTTTTAATTTCAAAACCACTTAACCAATCGTTCATAAACTGACTTTACTTGTAGTGAAACATTGCCTCGAGAGACTATTGTGCCAACATTCATTATGATAAACATGTGTGGGAATGCAGGTGAATGAGAGTGAATATCCTTCTGACCTCAAACTTCAGTTATGTACACATTTTACTCTTTTAATTAGTTTCATTATGTCAGAGGAAGTAATCAACTGTTTCAAATGCCTCCACCCCAAATACCAGTGAGTCATTACTTCAAAATGTTCTTTATTTCCTCAATGACATTTATCGGTCAGAATTACTCATGTGTTTGTGAAGACATTGAAAAACAATTCAGCATAATCTTTATTTGATAAAAACAAATAAGGTTGTAAAAATGGGAATATCAAACACAAGTAGAGATTCTGTCAATGAAACAGAGAAAAAAACAGAGATAACAACAACATTCCTGAACAAGTACTGCGGTAAATCTCTTTCCTATGACCCGAAGATTTATTGGCTGAACCACAATTTATAATTCTATTTTTTTGCATTATGTCAGTGATGTAGCTATACTTGCAGTGCTAGCAGTACTGGCATGAGCTACGTCACTGAGCCCCTCCCACCTCCAGTATAAAGGCTCCACGACTGGTGTGTAGAGACTACTAGCACAGTGTCACAACTGCCTTTCAGCACCAACAGCAACTTCAAGAAGTCTGTGGAATACTCTCTCGCAGCTGACTCTACTTTAACTACTTCATCACCCAAGTGCATTATATCTGCATTTACTGGTATGTACTCATTCATTTGAAGTAGACATTGTCATTAGCTTTATCCTTTCTTTTTTAGGTCAGGGGCTCCAGTTTGTTTGAAAAGGACAGGTTATATAAGGAGTTTAGGTATAATTGTGCGTGACTGTAGAGGTGGTGAATTGTGTGGGTCAAAGACATAGCCTTCAAGGATTAACTCTGTATCTTTAAGTCACCAGTTGGTTTTGTGCTATGGATTTAATTGACTGAATGGGAACAACTTTACTCAAGTGAGCTTAAAGGTGACAATAGTTAGTGAGACTCAGTTCTATATAGAGTGTCCCACTTTTTACTGATCAGAGGCCCGCAACTTGGATGTAAGTTTACTTAACAGAGCAAATTTTGACCTTAGGGTGACATTTAAATAAAGGAATGCCAGGTTTTTTTGGACTCTTGTGTAAGCACAAGCCCGCGGTTAGTGCTGCTGGGGAGGGTGATATAACTAGATAAATTGTCATTAATAAGTATATTAATATGTTGTACCCCCTTTTCCCCACAGGCGCCAGTCAAAATGAAATTCATCATCCAGTCTTTCCTCTATGGCTGTCTGCTGACCACCGTTGCACAGAGCGTAGATGGATTCAAACTTGAAATGAGTCCAGAGCTCAAAAAGAGGTGAGATAGCTGCTGTTTGACAAGATATGTTCTCTATGTTGTATTGGGATCAAGAGATCAGAGCACACTGTACATTCTGGACTGTGTTGAACATTTTTAATGCCTTTGTTGTCTTTCCTAGGTTGAGCATATGGATGCAGAATAGATGGAGACGAGACCTGAACAGTTTGTCTGCTGAGAGGACAGCAGAGTCTATACAGTTGGTCAGACCAGAAGACATCAGGGACAACTTGCTTCCTCATTCCAGGTAAAAACACATACCACACATATATCTTTAAATAACTCAATGTGTATACTGCTATTTGGTTATCCTGTATGAAATCAGGATTTCAAATGGAACTAAGAAATGAACTACCCATGTCAAACGAGGCTTATTAAAGTAAGCAAGCTAAGCCAAGTGGTGTCCACTTTGGAATGCAACGCATTACTTATTGGTTTGCTCTCTCCTCTGTCTTCCAGCACTGACATCAACATTCGTACCAAGAGGTCCAAACAGTCTGTGAACCAAGTCAGGAGACCAGGCTGCTCTCTGGGCACGTGCACAGTGCACGACCTGGCCCACCGCATCCACCAGCTCAACAACAAGCTAAAGATTGGTAGTGCACCCATCGACAAGATCAGCCCCCAGGGCTATGGCCGTAGGCGTCGCTCTCTACCTGAGCGCAGGGTCACACTAAAGCTGGAGGGGGGCAGGCTGAGGCCCGTGTGGGGCAACACAGACTCTCAGGTTCACAAGCTGGATGCGTTGCTCAGACGGACATGAGCCGGAAGCAGCATGCTTTCTGCCCTGTTCTAAAATTCTCCAAATGCCTTTGACTTCTGCTAAAGTTTGCCAAAAAGCACATGAACTGTGCACGGGCTGCGGCACCTCTGTAAGCTGGACTCCGCAGAGGCATCGCGACGCAGAGCGCCAAAACAAATGCAGCTGGTCTACCGGCACTGCCTAAGAGAGGGAGAGGAGAGCAGCAGTGTGGAGGATGGTGCGCTCTCTGCCCAGTGCTGGGAGCAGAGTGAAGTACGGACAGTGGTACAGACCCAGAAGAGGCCATTGGGTAAATACTGGGACTTCATATGCTCCTTCTGCAAACCCAGGACTTGAGTTTTACTCTGTGGATTACAGGAGCCAATTTCACCAAGCCGTATATATTCGTCTGCACTTTTCAGTACAAGCCTTATCAATGAGACATCCTTAAAGAAGATCTTTTAAGTGGACCTGAAAGACATCTGATCCATGTCAAACAACTAAGAAATATGGAGATGGACTTCTAATACAGAGCTATGAGGATAACACTTTTTTTGGACACTGTATAAGGGAAAGCGTTTAGAGATTAAATTAAATAGCTGTCCCGTCCACAATGGATTGAACTATACTTGAATATGTTTTGTATAAACACGTGCAATCTATATATGTATATTTTTATTTACCAGTTCATGTCTATAAGTTAAAATATTTCAGATATCATTATTTAAGAAATTATATAGGTTACATTCCACTATGGAGATAAAAACTATTTTTTTACAAGAAAATATATGGGCATTTTAGCTATATGTTGTTTCCTTTATTGTTTGCATCATGGATGTTATATGTCATACTGTGGTAATAGATAGGATAACTGATGTCTATGTCATAATATATTTGTAAATGTGGTGTATTTCATTTGTGTCAAAGTGATTAAGATTGTCATACAATAAACATTTTGCATCTGAAAAGTTTATTCTGTCCAGACTCTCTGTTCAACAGGAAATGACTGTTGTAAATTGAAAGTAGCCTTTCTATTGTCAGCCCAGCTCTAGTGAGACACGCAGCACCTGGTCTGGGTTAAGTGATTTCAGGGTCTCATTAAATCCCCCCAATACACCCCCCTGTGACCCCCTCAAGAGGGCGGATGGGGTGCCAGGCGCATTCCTTCTGAGTATAGTGCATATTTGCTGGCTCAATCCACAACGCATCATGGCCCTAGAGCCATTACGTGAGGCTGAGAGACCCAGCTTCGTCTGAACACAATGGTAAACAGTCCGGACATGAAGACAGTCTACGAGGAGGATGGAGTGGGGTCTGTGGAACATTCCTGAGAGGCACGCAAAAAACATTGTAAAAACAGCCCAAGCGTGTTCATAAGCTGTGCAGACAAACTGAATCAGACAGGACAGAGGCTGCTGACCTTTTTCTTAACACATTATCACCTCCTTACATCCACGAGGTAAGTGAAACTCAGAAAACTGAATGACCATTTTTCTTTTTAAAGTAGATTTTGGAATCAAAGTGATATTCATTCATTCGAGACTCCAGAGGTGAAATGATGCCGACAAGGTTGATGTCTTGTAGTTGCATTGGTGTTACCTGCATGGAGAAACCTAGGTTACAACCAATCCAAGTCCCTTGGTACACTGTCTATAATGATCAAAAGATAATGTAGGGAATGTAAGGCTAAAGGTTTCATTATTTAACCTGGGCTCAAGGTCATTCTACCTGCATCTGCTATTCATTACCAATGTGGCTTTGACATAACTTTATATGGTTAAACAGTTGATACTACAAGTGTGTCTTTGCTGTAAATCAACACAGGAAGAACCACAAAAACAAAATGGTTACATTCAGTCCATGAATGCTTTAAGAATCAAAGCCTGTGAAAAAAATTCTCTCTTTTAGTAACTATGCCCATTAAGTCAGAAACAGTTATTAGGGTGCAGACTGTTTCCCATTTCATGCTCTTAAAAAAATGTCAGGGTGTAAAAATGAAATGTGCTTAACTGGCTACTTCCAAGGAATTTAAGGAATCATCAACTGTCTGTGCTCTACACTACCTTTAAGAATTTCTTTGCTGACCATACTTGTTTCATTTAGCTACACAGGAAAGTAATGTGTATACCAATACTCTGATTGGTATGCAAGATACATGTGGATGAATTCATGGTCAAGAGGCCATTGCACCTCCTTTCTGTTTTACTCATTAGAAAGCCCACTAGGACAGAAAGAAGTAAGGAATATTCTCAGGTAAATGTCATTAATAGGCGCCAAAGTAATTGCAATGCAAGTTATTATCATTATTATATTTATCTGACAGCAGACACGTTTAACTATATTGCTTGGGCTGTACTGCCATCTAGTGACTGAAAAGGCCTACAAAAAGCACAAAGATAAAATAGTATGACACCTATTCACTCTCCCAATAATCTGTTCTGCTATAAAATAATTTGACTAAAATCACTAAAGAATAGTGGAATGTTGTGGGCTTGATCCTGTTGTACCAGAGCTGTGATCAAATCCACAGTTTACCTGGACATTTGCTTCTTCACAACCAAAACAGCCTTTGACAGGGCTCTTGAAGCTCCCAAAATAGAAATAGTTTGTGGTTTTAAATAGTTTTAAACCAGCAGAAAATAGTATAGGGGGCTGGTCGTTGTCTGACAGATTCTCTCCAGACGTTCGGTGTCCTGGATTCAGAGCCATCGCTAGGAATCCTGGGCCCCTGAAAAAATATGCATGGGCCCCCTCACTTATAGATGACATTAATATTGGGCTAAATGGGCCCTGCCAAGCCATGAGCCCTGCTAAATCATATACACCTTTCTTTGCGTTAGCAACGGCCCTGACGGCATTTCATAAGTTTCATGGCAATGAAATGTAGCATGCTAGCTAACAGTGTAGCAGAGCTAGTTGCCATGAAATTATTTTGGGGCAGTATGTTTACAACTTCACAAAGCGAGCCATTTGCCACAGGTAGAGTATGCAAGCCTCAGTAGCTGCCTACCTAGGGTAGTTATTGTTTAAAGCTACACCAGGTAGAAAATCACTGCACATTAATATTTTCTGCCTTAAACCAATCAGAGGGCAGAATATTGAACATAAACATTGGTAACTAAGAAACATATGTACACTGATGAATAAATTGGTGAATAAATATAAATATGCTTCCAAAGTGACCAAAGCTGCAAGCTTAACACGCCCATGCCATGTGTCCTGGATTCATGAAATTTGTTCCATGTGTCCATCTCCTCACTTTGAACATTTTTGCCAATGGGACTCAAAAAGTCAGCTAAATAGGATTTTCCTCCATTCTGGATTTAGTGAAAAACGCTTACAATGATATTCCTATAGCACCAAATGTCTGATATTCATGTTTTTTTTATATTTGGGTCTGTAAAAGATGTATAAGCTGAGCCAGTATGTCAAAAAATGTGGTCGCTATTGACCAAAAAAATCAAGTTGGAGTTCAATAAACCAGAAAAGGAACCAGGCAAACCTAGTTCAGCTGGCCCACGATTAGAAGGGATGAAGGTTTTTTTCCCTGGCTTGTTTTGATTCGCTGTTTTGTATGTGGCAGACTGTCTTTAACCATTACACTATTTAAACAGCGGGAATGCAACTTTTACCTCAGCCATTACATTTTTGCTGAAACAACGTGGACAACAGAATGGAACTTAAGTGTACTTTTGTACAAAGATTACTGTAGATGGCTAGCTATTAGCTATACAGTACCTATAATGAAAATAATAACTCCAATCACTCCATGGCTGCTTCGTTTATTTAGAAAACAATAACAATATAAAAGGGTCACGTAATAGATTTATTATTTTAAATGTATGAGATTCATGGTAAAACAAAGTGAATATATAGTTGTGCAATGGCTGAAAAGTACCGAGTGGATAAATATTGCTGAGAGAGAAGAATTTGAACATCTGAGAGAGGAACTGAACCAGGGTCAAAATACTGAAGGCCCAGGATGTTCCCACAAGGATTGCTGGTAGACAGGCTACCTCCATATAGTCTCAAAATGCAACTTTTATCCCAGCCATTACATTTTGGCTGAAATAATGTGAGCAACAGAATGTTTATTAACGGAACTAAAGTGTACTCTTGTACAAAGATTACTGTAGATGTTTGTCCATACAATAACAGTTGAATAGCTAACCACTACGCTATGTGAACTACGAGAAGATCAAAAGCATTGGCTGAATCTCAAATTGCATATTACATACTACATACCACAAGCACGTACTTCGCGGATGATGGTGAAGTACGTACTGTTTTGTATATAGTAAGCTAGTATGCCAGTATTGGGACCGATTGGGACATACTACCTCGTCAGAAAATTGCATCTCGACATTAGATAATTTTGTCACGCATTAACATCACGCCAAGTTTGAATATTTAGCTAGACACCATTAATCATTGTGTTAAACTGACTAACGTTTCTTATTAAGTTAACTTCCACCACAAATAGCATCTATGAACTGTACGGCTTTTATTAGCCTGTAATAGGCCTACTAGTATCTACTTACTCCTTGGAATAGTCATAAGAATTGAGCAATTGCAAGCAAGACTGAAAATGAACTTTACACTGCCAAAGCTATTTCATTTCATGGCACAACAATGTTTGATTTTCTTTCATTCGTGAATGACATTGATACAATAACTCAAATCGATATAGGTGACAATAACTGACTTTCTTGTCAAGTGAATAGACGAGGGAATCGTGGAAACCCCTCATCTTTTATTCTGCAACGGGTTGTGGTCTATATTACCCCAAAAAGCATGCACAGATGTGTACTTCAAAAATCCACCAGAAATAGTCACAATATAACCGCAAACAGTTTTATTTTAGGCGTACTATAAAGTAGCTACTGAAAGATCAAACACCAGTCATCCACATGGCAGTCTGAGTCTCTAACCACTATGCTATTTACCAAGGGGAGGGTAGGTAGTCAGTCAGTCAGTCACACACTCAATAAGAGACATTCGCTCTTCTTGCCCGACTCCGCTTACGCTGAGACATGATTTCTGTCAGCCACAGGGAAAACCTTTGCCCTCATATTCATCGAAAGGGATTTTTCAAAAAATAACTAAACTTATAGTGACTCCAACTGGATTCAAACCAACAACATCAGGCAGTAAAAGCATAAACCTCTACACACTGAGCTACTAAGTCAATACGGATTCTGCAAGACATTTATAGAGTAGATATGGAGTACATAGGGGGCACAGATTCTGCCAGCCACCAACCGTCGAAATCTGTCTGTCAGGTCCTGGCTATAGGGATGACCCTAGCAATCTCTGTTGGTCCGGGGTCAATAGACAAGACCTGACCTATAGGCATCCCTGTGTTGAGTTTGATTGGTCCCCAATTAGAGGCAGCTGCCCTGCGTTGTATCTATTTGGGGATCCTCAGTTCAGTCGTTTCCACACTGTGTGGATTATTGTTTATGCCATGCGCATTTAGGCAGTGGTTGCTGCCGCTTCTTTTGTTTGTTGCTTTCGTAAACCAAATTAAATGAATGGCTTACTCCAGCTCTGCGCCTTGTGTCCTGCCCAGTGATGGGAGAAACGAAGCTTTCTGAAACTATGAGCCAATTGAAATAATTGCATCGAAAAAAGCTTCACTGTTTAGAAACACTCGAAACATCGCATGCTGGCGACATCTGCTGGCCAAACACGTATAATGGAACTGGAAGACTCCCAGAAAATAAATTGAGTGGTGCATACGCTGGCATTGCGTATAGGCCAAAACACTGAATAGTAAATTGAAAAATTAACAGTTAAGTGGGGCCAGACGCGGTATCTACTCATGGAACATATCACAAATGTTTAGCTTACAATGTTAATAAAAGAGCAGTAACATCTTAAGCGCACCTGTGTGCGCGGTGGAAGAAACGTGCAAAGGTTCCTGAATCTGGAAATGTAGCGTTTTCATGCGAGCAGTGTTTCCAAAGACATTATGGAAATATCAGTTAACGAAAACCGACCATGCAACAATATGACAATGTCAAGGATGTTAAGGATAATGTCCTTAGATGCTTGACTATTAA
This sequence comes from Esox masquinongy, assembly GCA_016801175.1. Lineage (NCBI taxonomy): Eukaryota > Metazoa > Chordata > Actinopteri > Esociformes > Esocidae > Esox > Esox masquinongy. The sequence continues at coordinate 69,192 of JACXGI010000195.1, read as the reverse complement.
AGTATATAACTATACATTTATATGGTTATATTTTAATAATTGTAATGTGTGTATAAAGTTGCATATATGTGCCAATAGTAGCCTATTGGCCGTATAAAATACTGATGTTGTATTGGTGGACTTCGATCCATTAGGGGACATTTATATGTTGATACGTTAATTTGTGTATGAAAGTTGTGAATGCAAATTCTAGCCCAGTTGTTGCTCAGAAATCGTGCATTTCAAAAGGTTACTTTAAACAACTTGAAAATGTTCCCACACCACGGATCTTGTTGTTTTTTGTGCTTCCTCCATTTCTCCAAATTAACTCCAAAATTATTGCAGTAGTGATTTCACACTTAATATAGCCAGACAGCATTGATTATCCAAAAAATACTCTATACAGAATACTCTTAATCATGGAATTGTCACTAGGGAACTATTAATGGTATCTTTACATAATTGAGGCCTTACAGTTATTCAGAAAAAAAAATCAGGATGTTTGTGAATTAAACTGTCAACATGTCAGGTGTATTTAGAATATATAAACATATTTAAAGAGTCTACATGGACAACTCCAGTGGGCTCATAGTCTATAGACTCTAAATGAGTTACTACAGATATTAACCAGTTTATTATACACTAACATGATAGGTAGTGCATAACGTATTTTTACAAAATTTGATCCATATTATGTTCAGTTCATCACCTGGTATCTTGCAATTCCTTGAGTGATGTGGTGAGCACTCAGGAGTTTAGAAAGCTGGTCCACTTTGGCTGGCTGGAGAGTATTTTCTAAATAGTTAGAAAAGTAATTCAACTCTCAGGTACCGATCAACACGTATCATATTATACTGTTAAGTATAATTACAAGTTTTGTAATTTGAGGATGATGTTGGAGCTGTGTGTCGCCACGCAGTCATGCATGAACAGGGAGTACAGGAGGGGACTGAGTACGCAGCCCTGGGGGGTTCCAGTGCTTAGGGGTCAGTGCAGAGGAGTTGAATTTGCCCATTCTCTCCACCTGAGGTCTGCCCTTCAGGAAGTCCAGGATCCAACTGCAAAGGGAGGTGTCAAGTCCCAAGGTCCTGAGCTAAGGACAAGCTTGGCGGGCACAATAGTGTTGAATGCAGAGCTCTAGTCCACAAATAGCATCCTCACGTATGTGTTGCCTTTCTCCAGGTAGGAGAGGGCAGTGTGTGTCGTCAGGGCAATGGCATCTTCTGTAGATCTATTGGGGCGGTATGCAAATTGTAAGGGGTCCAAGGTGTCAGGAAGGGTGGAACAGATGAGAGTTCTTATCAGCCACTCGAAGCACTTCATGATGGTGGAGGTCAGTGCTACAGTGCAGTAGTCGTTCAGGCAGGTGACGGAAGGTTTCTTTCGTACAGGGACGATGGTGGTCTGTTTGAAGCAGGAGGGGACTACAGACAGGGAGAGGTTGCATATGGAGGTGAAAATCTCCGCTAGTTGGTCAGCGCAGTGGAATGCCATCTGGCCCTGGTGACTTCTGAGGGTTCACTTTTTTAAAAACTCTCCTCATGTCAGCCGTGGTTAAGGACAGAGTGTAGTCGTTCTGATCCTCAGCAAAGCCTCTCTGAAGGAATTGTGTTGGTTGCCTCAAACCATTCAGAGAAGGTGTTGAGCTTGTCAGGGAGCAAGACGGCAGGACGAGAATCATTGCTATTTCTCCCTACGTATTCTGTGATGTGTTGCAGTCCTCCCTATATGCATCTGGGGTCAGAGCTGTGGTAGTTAGACTCCAATTTATCCCTGTATTCTCTTTTCCCATCTCTGATAGCCTTCCGTTGGTCATATCTAGATCTCCTCAAAGCCTCCAGGTCCCCAGAGCTATAAGCGGAGGACCTTTAAGCTTAGCACAGACATTACCATTAACCCAGAGCTTTTGGTTGGGGTAAGTCCTTACATTTGACCCTCGGGATGACATCATTGATGCACTTGGAGATACATGCTGAGACAGAGTCTGTTTATTCATCAATATCTCGAACCGGCTGCAACACAGATCATCTGCCAATCTGTTGTCTCAAAGCAGTCCTGTAGAGCAGTAATGGATCCCTCATTCCAGCGTTGAACTTTCTGAGAAACCGGTTTATCCTGTTTTAGATGTTGTCTATAGGATGGGAGGAGCAAAACTGATGTGTGATCTGCCTTACCGAAATCAGGGCAGGGGAGGGGTTTGTAACCATTTGGTTTTGTGAATAACAATGGTCAAGAGTCTGATCACCCCGGGTAGGAAAGTTAATGTGCTGTATTTTAGTAAAACTTTCCGTATATTTGCTCTATTAAAATCGCAAACAACAATAGAAGCTCTCTGAGGGTGAGCGTCCTCTGGCCCATTTATTACTCCATATAGGTCTTCCAGTGCACACGTTTTATCCGCCTGTGGGGGTATATAGACTGCTGTGATTATAGCTGAGCTGAACTCTCACGGAAGGTAGAAGGGCTGTATCTTTACAGTCAGTAGCTTCAGGTCTGGAGAATATTGTGTTGAGAGCAATGCAAAATTCGTTCCCCAGCAAGACTTAACCATAATGCAGACCCTGCCACCCTTACGTTTACCTGACTCCAATGTTCAGTCCTGCCAGTAGATAGAAAAGCCAGCTGGGGTGATGCACGAGTCTGGCACCAAGGAATCCAGCCAGGTTTCCACGAACGCTAGCACACAACAGTTTGCAATTATTTTTATTCAGATTTATATTCAGTTAAAAAGCAGACGCTATTTCTGTCAGCTAGAGGGAAAATCTTTGTCCTCCAATTAATGGAAAATTATTTTCCAAAAATATCTAAACATGTACTGACTCCTGCAGGATTTGAACCAACAACATCTGGCAGTAAATGCACAATGCTCAACAAACTGTGCTGCAGAGTCAATAGTGATCAAGCAGGAAATATATGGAGTAAATGTGGAGTATATAGGGGGCACGGATTCTGCCAACCAGCGACCGGAGAAATCTGTGTCCCCTGTCAATCAACAGTGTTTTTTCCAAATATTACCTATACTGTTTTGTGTCTCTCCCTCACCAACACATTCAACAGGTTACTTTCATTTTAGAGTTCTATTAAAAAAAAAGGCCACAGGGAAAAACCTCTATTAATAAAAAGGAAAATTCCGGGGGCCGCCGTTCGGGCTAGGAGTGTCCAATTTTCCCAATTCAAAGCCTGGGTAATTCTCCTGGATCTCCGTTATCCAATGAGACCACCCCACCTCTGGCCGCTCTACGGTTGCCGGGCTATGAGTCGGGGATACTGGGATACATTCTGTGGGCCTCCAGAAAGTTTTAATGAGTCCTGGATGCCAGGAAAATTCCGGGGGGCCCCGTTTGGTCTAGGAGTATGCAATTTAGAGATTTCAAAACTGGGGGAGCTCTCCTGGATCTCCTCTATCCAATGAGACCACGCATACCTCTGGCTGCCCTAAGTTTGCCGCGCTATGAGTCCAGGAAGCCGGGAAACATTCTGTGGGCCTCCAGAATGTTTCTAAGAGTCCAGGAAGAAGGGAAAATTCCGAGGGCCACCATTCAGGCTAGAATTATCCAATTTTCACCATTCAAAGCCTGGGTCAATCCTGGATCTCCCCTATCCAACAAGACCACCCACACCTCTGGCCACCTTACGGTCCCCGAGCAATGATTCTGGGAAATATGACAAAATACCACTGTTGAAAAGAGTAGGCTACATTGCACAGAGCACTTTTTCCACTTCCAGGGCCACGGCTCCGGCTGGGAGTATCCAATTTTCCCCATTCAAAGCTTGGGTAACTCTGCTGGATCTCTTCTATCCAACGAGACCCCCACACTTCTGGCCACCCTACGACTGCCGTGCTATAAGTCAGAGAAGCCGGGAAACATTCTGAGGGCCTCCAGAATGTTTCTATGAGTCAGAGATGCTGGCATAATTCCGGGGGTGTCCAATCAAAAATGCAAAGAATTCACTCCAGAGGCCAAGGCTCAGACTGTGAGTATCCGATTTACACCATTCAAAGCCTGGGTAACTCTGCTGGATCTCTTCTATCCAAGGAGACCCCCACACTTCTGGCCACCCTACGATTGCCGTGCTATGAGTCCGAGTAGCCGGGAAACATTCTGATGGCCTCCAGAATGTTTCTATGAGTCAGAGATGCTGGCATAATTCCGGGGGTGTCCAATCAAAAATGAAAAGAATTCACTCCGGTTCCCATGCAGGAGCTGTATAAGTATGCTTTTGACAATTGTTTTTTGAATCCTGTCAATAATGCAAAAAATACTCTCTGGGAGCCACTGCTCCAGCTGGGAGTATCCAATTTACACCATTCAATGCCTGCGTAACTCTGCTGGATCTCCCCTATCCAACAATACCACCCACACCCCTGGCTGCCCTACTGTTGCCACGCTAATAGTCCGGGAATCCGTGAAAGACTCTAGGGTGCCCTATTCAAGCTGGGAGTATCCGATTTACACCATTCAAAGCCTGGGTAACTCTTCTGGAACTCCTCTATCCAACGAGACCATCCACACCTCTGCCGCGCTAGACCGGGAATCTGTGAAACACCCACACTAACGGGCGACAACATTATTTCTCACTGTAATGGAGCCCCAAACTTCATGTACTGCCACCCCAGTGATGGTGTGGCAGTACATGTGGAGTAGAGCTGTAGTGCATTCCTTTAACTTGTCTTTAACATAAACCAAAACAAAGGAGCAATACCAACCGCAATCTAAGTGTACAACTTAATACAAACAATGAACCACACCATGTGTGGAAACAATTAAACTTATATAGGATCCCCAATTAGAGGCAACACAGGGCTGCTGCCTCTAATTGGGGCCAAACGAAACCAAAACACAGAGATGCCTAGAGGCATCCCTGCTGTCAGGGCCTGACTATCACCCTTAGACCAACATAGAGATGGATAGGGGCATCCCTATAGACAGGACCTGACAAAACTCAATACATAGCCACCTGAATGATATTGTTCCTTAAAGCTGCAATCGGCATTTAATACAATAAAAGCATCTTCTACACCCTCTGTTTTGGTGAAAGGCGAAATGTAGCCACTGTCAAATTCTTATACAGAGCGGTGAATAAAAGGACTGTCGATACATATGTATTATCAACATTATAGTTTTAAATTTGTTTTAATGCTGGTATTATTCTTATTTTGCATTTATTTAGATATAATCACAGTAATTCAAGTGCATGTTCTGCGTTATGATTTTCTAAATTATAAAAATCAGTATGTCCATATCAATAATTTATGTAGGTCCAAATATGTATGTAAGCAACTGCAGATGACCCCTTTAAAGTGTGATCGTTCCTCTGTGTGAGGTGTTAGTAAGAGAGTCAACCTGGACATGTGTGTGACTGTATAGAGGGAGTTGGAGAGGTATAGCTGGTTGGTGTAGTCAAGTGGGGGTAATCAGAATTGCAGCAGTTATTTTGGGGTAACATACCATGACCTTATTGACAACACTGAAGTGGAATCTGCCCTACATCTCTCTTTTTGGAATCCTACTTGGAAAGCTGAACTCCAATACCAGGTTGAGAAAGGAGTCCTATGTCATGTATTTTCAGCATAACCCACAAGCTATGGGTGTGAGGGTGCCTGCCGCAGTCTGTGATGGATTGGATCGGCCTGGACTGTGTCGACTGTAAACAACAGTGAACTCACGCTGCTCTGTAACATATACAGTTTCGAACTGGCTGTTCTGAGCATGCATGTAAAGGATAGCGTGTGCACGGGTAAACATCGTCTTGTGCGATGATGTAAACAGCCACTGTTTTGTGTCATCACCTATTCTAATGGGGTAATGTTAGTGGATGAGGTAATCTGATCCTGTACTGAGGGCATTTACCCATTCACTGACTGTCACAATGCCAGAGGGCTACTGCTGTAACTCTATGCACCGATACCAAGGTCAGACCTGAGGTAATGAGTGCAGGAGGCTCTGTTGACGATCTCAGCCGAACAGCAGTGGTTCGCTCACTGGACAGTACCACAGGACAGCTCGGATGATATTGACAGTACCTCAGACGACTGGTTTCTTAAAGAGCCAGGTTGCGGCAAACAGTTTGGGGATATCTTCATTTTCCCAGAGGGGGAGGAGCATGTGGGGAGTGTGTACGTGTGTAACATTACACGTTAAAAACTTGTGTAAGCCCAGCTGGGGGAGTGCCGGTCACTTCTCTCTGGGTTCTTTTTGTTGACAGCCAGTTGTGACATATCCTAAGGCTTAGTGGTTCTGTCGACATGATGCCATTGAGTTCTTAAAATAGAGAGAGAAGGACATCCAGGAAAACAAAACCCCGATGGTGTGCCGCCACAACCTCAGAGTGGGACTGACCCACATCACAGCCAGCCCGTCAGAGTCAGATACCCAGCCAGCCTATTTGCCACTCTCCATTCAGAGAGCCTGTACTGAGACATTGGGATTGTAGCTGAGATTCCCATTCCTACTGGAGACCGTGCAGCACAGAGAGATGGCTGTGAACAGACCAGAAGGTAAGGCGTAAACCGGTTCAAATTCTTGCTCTTGCAGCACCATCAATCTCAGAAACGATTGTGCTGCTGTTTGAGAGAGAGAGTTAATGTTAACGGTGTGTTGCTGGATGTAATTTTTAAATCCTATGTGATTGCTCTGAGAAAATTAAGTATAACTGATGCTGAGTCGGCAGTGTAAGTGGAGGAATGTGTGTGTGTGGGTTGGTGTGTGTTTGTTTGTTAGTGTGTACAGTATTTGTGTGTGTATGTGTGTGTGTGTGTGTGTGTGTGTGTGTGTGTGTGTGTGTGTGTGTAGATGCCGGCATGCCTCTGCGTGTGTCACTGAGGCATCACTATAATTCACTGGAAGAAAGCAGTGATAAATTATTCATGTGAAAATCTAAATCAATAGCGTTGCTCTATAGAAGCCCTCTCAGCTTTCGTAATGCACGCCCAGTGTTTGTTGTAATGTGCTGTGCTGCTCTGTGTTTGTCTGCAGTGCAGTGGCCTGTAGAAGGCAGGTAGGAGCTTGAACCACCTAAATGTTTTTGGAAGTGGTGTGGGCTGGGTTGGGGCTGTGTGGGGTAAAGAGTTGTGTCAGGAATGGAAGCCCTCCAGGCCTGGAAAGGCTTGGCAGAAGGCATTAGCATTTCTCTCTCACAGATGACACTACAGCCTGTCCCTAGGGGCCTAGGGTTAGTCTATATGTCAACAGTAATTCCTGGGTGTGTTGTGTTTCATGTTATTGGCGGTATGGTTAAGTCACTTGATCTGTGGGGGCAGACATATCTCTAAATGGGACAACAATGTTTTTACTGGACCAGTGACCAGCAATCAGACACATGGAGAACTGAGGACGGAAATACAGAGGGGCCTGTAAAGGGCTGTTTAAAGCCACAGTGTTGAGATGGGCTTTAAATATACACTACAACCCAAACTGTCACGTTACAGAGGGGATAATGAAACTTTGAAAGAATAAAACTCATACATATGATATCATAGTCCCTTGCTCCATCTTGATATGTGACAAATGTCTTCATACAACATTGTGGACACTCGAGCATATGACTGCAGATAATCAGGTGTTCAGAGGAATAGGCTGTAGATAATGAGGGAACAGCTGTGAATTGAAAGTTCATTTAATCACAAGAGTAATGCAATGACATTTGACATTAGAACAATTGTCTGAGTAGACAGACTTTGAGCCAGTGAAACAGTAACCTGGTTTCATTCTCGACCCAGTCTCAACGTTGTCCCCAAATAGAATAGAATGAATTCTGGTGTTGACCCTAAAGTAGGGTGACCAGACGTCCCGGTTTGCCCGGGATTGTTGTTTCAAGCTTGGTGTCCCGGATCCCGACAAATATCTGTAATACACTAAAATGTCAGCCTTAGTATAGTGCTCAAGGAACTATAGTGCTCAAGGAACTATAGTGCTCAAGGCACTATAGCTTGCCTTGAGCTAGCTATAGTGTTGTTTGATATCTGAATGCAGCATTGTAAAGTGCTTAAATAAGCCATGGATGTGGATCACTGACCTTTAGAAAGACACTCACTTTTAGTCTACTTACTATCCAGATGCCTCTGCACATGTGTGGATCCACACGGTATGTGCACTTATTCTCTTTTGGAGTAAGCTAGTTTTAGCTTGTTCACCTACCCAACTTTTCTTACTTATCTGCTGTTGAAATACTCCCTGCTTTCACATTTCTCATACACTGCCCTGATTTGATTGACCCACTAAATAAGCCCACGTCTCTGTTTCATATTAATAAACTATAGAGCCTGTGGCCTGTGTTTTGTAGGCTAATTTACAATGTTGGCCCAAATTGATAGTACATAGTTGGCATTTGTTGGAGGTTCACCACTGGGCAGCCAAACCATGGCAAGTTATCAGAGTTTGACAGTGGGTTTTGTTCTGCATTGCTTATAACCCTGATAGGTCATTCCCATTCAAGTCTTCTGATTCAATCACTGTTTGTGTGTACTCTGAGATTAAACACACATTCAATTAGACACAAACACACATTCAATTATTTAGTGTGCTTTTAGCTTAACGTAGAAATAACATTAGCCTAAAACAGAAGCCGGTCCAATTTCTGTTGACCAACTAAAAGTATGATCTTTGTTCATGTGGTTTTACCCAAAATAATTTCTGCGTGAATAAATATTGTGAACACTATCAGGCTTTTTAAACAAGGCTGCTACACTATGACTGTTTTTTACAGACATGCCACGACAGTTCCCAAAAATCACGCTTAGTGAGGTGGATGAGGAGACACGTCTGTTGGCTGAGAAGGTATACGCGTCAGCGCTGCAGGAGGACACTAAGGATGTCCTGTCCATGTTCACAGTCACTGAGGACTGTCCCATTGGCTTGAACCAGGCCAAAGAGAGGGAGCTGCTTAAAGAGCTCGCAGAGCAGCATTCGGAAGAGAGTGCCAAGAGGTGAGACTGGTCCACAACAAGACAGTATGTCATGAAATCCAAAACAGCTGATTTATTCAGTTCTGGAGTGTCAGGTATTTCTATAACGTTTTGGTTTGGTTTCCAGGAAGAAAAGTTTGAAAATTATCCGTTCCCAATCAGCGTCCTTACAGGGCCTGCAGATCCCTGTAACCACAGAATGGGCCCGTTCTGTGGTGACCCCATTCCTCTCACCCTCCTCCACCTGCTCTTCACTCCCTGAGAGCTGCCCAGAATACCAAAGGGTCACCATCAGTGGAGACTACTGCGCTGGCGTAAGTGCTCCAAGCAGGTGACAGTTCATACAGAAGAGTGTACTGACATTCACGGCATAATAGAAGAGTTACAAAAGACACACTTTGGTATGAGTTTAATCCCAGGCGGTTAGAAATGATCTTGTGTGTATCAAAAGTAAGATTAGTAATAAAATCTGTTGCCTGTCCCTAGATCACAGTGGAGGACTATGAACAGGCAGCCAAAACTCTGATGAAAGCCCTGTTTATTAGGGAGAAGTACTCAAGACTGGCCTACCATCGCTTCCCCCGGACAGTCGCCCAGTTCCTCCGTAGTGCAGAGAACAAGAAGTGGACGGAGGAGGATGAGGTTCTTCCAGGTACATGCTCCATCAGTGCCCGTAAATTGTCATTAAACTATTGTCAATATGTCACAATAGTACATAACGTTTTCCAAACTTCCTGTGATGTTGGCACCAGGTGAGGCAGCCACAGTGTTATGAACGTTATTGTATGTGTTTTTTGACTTTGTTGTTATGTGTTAATGTGTGTGGACTGATTGCAAATATGTTTAATCAGTTTCTAAATTATGTCTATAACAACAAAATGTGGAGAAAGTGAAGGGGTCAGAATACATTCTGAAGGCACTTTCTGAAGGCTACTTACCACACATATCCCGTTAAATGCGCATCACGTACTGTTTCTGTTTTTGGTGTGCATTTTCTGGGTACTGCCCCTGCATGTAGTCTACCACTAACAACACAACTACACCGTGTATAGTTCTCAGTATGTGTCTATTTTCTGAACACTTAAGGGAGATTCAGATTCTGGATTCATCACATTAGGGTACATTTGGTTCTACAGTATCTCAGCCATACTGGTCTTCCCACAGATGTCTGCCCTTGCCCTCGGGAGGGAGGGGACCCTTACAGCATGGAGAATATCCCAGATAACCTGAGCTATGAGCTGCATATGAAAGATGGCATTGTGTATGTGTATGAGAACGCCGAGGCGCTCAATAAGAACAGGCCCCGTGACCTGCCCTACCCTGACCTTGAGACATTCGCCATTGACCTCAGCCACGTCCTGGCCATGATCATTGACGGACCCACGTAAGTGACCATCACTTCATGACCAGTGCAACAGAGCTTTTTTGTGTCCCATAATGCATAACGTCTGAATGTGGAGTATAGATGATCTCATTAGTTATCGGCTTTATAGGAAGACCTACTGTCACAGACGCCTGAACTTCCTGGGCTCCAAATTCTACCTGCATGAGATGCTCAATGAGATGGCTGAGCTAAAGGAGCTGAAGGGTATTCCACACAGAGACTTCTACAATGTCAGAAAGGCACGTTCTATGGCTTAAATGTAAAAGCAAGATATTTATGTTAAAAGTGAAAGTCAACCATTTAGACTGAACTTACTTTGCTTGTGAAAAGTAAAAAGTCTGCGATGAAAATTCACATTGCAATTGTGTGACCTCTCTTTCCCAAGGTGGACACACACATTCACGCAGCCGCCTGCATGTCCCAGAAGCACCTTCTGAACTTCATCCAAACCACCTACAAGACAGAGGCGGACCGTGTGGTGCTGGAGAAGGGCGGGCGGAAGCTGACCCTCAGAGAGGTGTTTGAACACCTCAACATGGACCCTTATGACCTCACTGTGGACTCCCTAGATGTACACGCTGTAAGACTGTCGCTCTCTCTGTGGCTCTCCTGCCGTCATGTTATATGTGTAGCACCGTCCATAAGTACTTGTACAGTGACACATGTTGTGTTGTTTTGGCTCTTTACCGGCACATTGTAAGAGTAAAGTAAGAGGTTGAAATGCAGACTGTCAGCTTTAAATGTATTATATTTAAATCCATAAACCATGTAGGAATTACAGCCCTTTTTACATAATGTCCCCCTCATTTAGGTGACCAAAAGTACCTGGACAAATTAACATAATTTGTAACGTAATAAAATGATCATATATAGTATGACTACCTCTGTGAACCATAGACATTACCATATACTGGGTATCTTCCCTGGTGATGCTCTGCTAGGCTTTTATTGCAGAGAGTTTCTGTGCCTGAAATTCATTTTCAATTGGATTCAGGTCAGGTCATTGACTTGGCCAATATAGAACATCACACTTTTTTTTAGCCCTGAAATAAAACTCCTTGGTTGCCAAAGCTGTATTTTTGGGGTCATTATCCTGCTGCAAGGTGAATGAATTTGAGGCATTTGGCTGTAATTGAGTGGACTAGACAGTTCTTTAAGCTTCAGAATTCATCCTACTGCTGTGTGCAGTTACGTCAATGAGAGTGAACTAACTGAAAGTGAGTTGTAATGGCAGCCATATATGCCTAAAGCATAACACCACTCCAGCTAATTTCACAGATCAGTTGGTATGCCAGATCCTTTTTTATCCACACTTTGCTCTCGCAATCACTCTGGTACATGTGAAAATGTATCTGATCTGTCCACAATACCTTTTTCCAGAACACTGTGCCATCCTGTTTCTGAGGTTAACTAGTGTTTTCCACCTTGCAGTCCAGCCTCTGTAATTCGGCTGGTGAAGTCCTGTGAATTGTAGTGGCTAACACATCCACGGCTACCTTCTGGAGAGTGCTCTTGATCTATCAGACAGTTCTTTGTTGTTTTTTCTTCATTATGGTGAGCATATTTTGATCATCCCCTCTAGGTCTTCCTTAGTCTGCCAGGTCATTTCCTAATGCTGAGCTTAGCAGGGATTTATTTTTTTCTTCTTAATGTACCCAGCAGTTGATTTTGGCACATCTAATATTTTATGTTCATGGATCAATGTTTTTCAGATTTATTTGCATAATGATGGTCAACTTGACTTGCAATGATACTTTTTTGGTACTCGTGTTGTCAGAGACCTGCAACAGACTCCAAATGAAAATACAAAGCCAAAACATTGACAGATCTCTTGAGAATGCACTACTGATGCAAAAAACATACTTGACTAACAAGAGACAGCTATGAAGCCAGTTGTCTGAATACTTTTGGTATCCTCAAATGGCGACTCCAATGGGACTATGTACAAAACATATTTTTATTTTTAAATGCTTCATCAGAAATGGATGAAAATACAATACATTAAAGCTGACTGCCTGTACTTTAACCTCATCGTCATTGTATCATTTCAAATCCAAAGCGGTGGACTACAGAGCCAAAACATGAAAACACTGTTCAAGTACTCATGTATTATACTGAATATCCTCGCTACTGTACAGGAAAAAAAGAAACTAGCTGCCCTATTTGTTACTAGAGAAGTGTGTCAGTTGTGTGTGATAGTGTAAATCTATTAGAATTCATGAGTTAATGTTGTTTCTGGTTGTGTACCATCCCACAGGGCAGACAAACCTTTCACCGTTTTGATAAGTTCAACTCCAAGTACAACCCAGTGGGAGCCAGTGAACTCCGAGAGATCTACCTGAAAACAGACAACCTCATAGATGGAGAATACTTTGCACGCATTATCAAGGTATAATATCCCTGTATACATATAGAATGTCAGCTCCTCGGCAAATTAATATCAAAGGTTATGTTACATAAGATACTATTATTTTTCCTCAACAACATTATGCAATGACACATTTGCAGATGTTGAAAGTGTCTGTATTACATCACATGGACACAGACCAATGGTGTCATTTGGAAAGTACTTGACATGTCTTGAATCTTCCTACCACATCCTCCCTTGACAGGAAGTTTCCCATGACCTAGAGGAGAGTAAGTATCAGCACGCTGAGCCACGCCTCTCTATCTATGGACGCTCTGCAGACGAATGGGCCAGCCTCTCCAAGTGGTTCATCCAACAGAAAGTGCACTCTACGAACATGCAGTGGATCATCCAAGTACCCAGGATCTAGTGAGTGCTGCTGCCTGTCTGAGACCTGAAGTCAGAGTTACATCTAACTTTCAACTGGAGAAAGTATGTAACATGGCTGACATAAAATATAGTACTCTTTCTAAGAAACGTTCGTTACTGACTGAAATAATCAACGCGTCATAATCCCTAAAAAACATAGCAGTAAAAGGCAATACTGGTTCTTTTTGCATTTCACCATTCATTTTTCCCATAAGGAATTAAAAAATGTATTCAACATAAGGTCTGTGTTTCATGTAGGCTTAACTTGGCTCTGCGTTAAAGATAACCTTATAAATCTTAACAGGACAAGGTGATGATTGTCAGCATATTGCCTTCAAATACCTCTACAAAAGTGTTCATGTTAATTAGCAACATAGAATACCTAATGATGAGACTACCATTCTCTCAGGTGAACCTCCCAATGTTATTTCTAACCGAGACACGGAAGCCAACTTTGACCAGCGCAATCATTCCAAATCCATGTGCTGTTGTTTTGAAATGAATAGTGTTGGTTTTCTTCTGTCCCCTTTCCCTGTCTTAGCTAGTCTACAACATAGTGGTCTTCTCCATTACATATAATCAAAAACCACATTATCCGGGATATTACCCTGGATACTACTATGAAGACAACTAATTTCTAATGCTGTCATTGAAAATTTATTTACATTTTTAATGTAATGTTCTGTTTACACATCTAACCTGTATTGTATGACCAGATATTATTAGCAGACATTTTTGATATAGCAACATGTATTCACAGTTTTGATTTAGACACATATTTTATTGAAGTCAAGTAATAAATTACAAATTCATTAATTTGTTTATGGAAAAACAATTGTCTTCATTTGGAAAGTATGCTGTTCATAAGGTATTTTTAGGAATTCTTACACCTAAAGAGTGGCAAATCATTTCTAGGTCACTATGGGTGACCAGGGGATTCTTTCCACTGACTGCGCATGCCCTCGTGGAGCCCATAAGTGTACCCATGTAGCTGCATTAAATATTTTAGCTTTGCACAACATCAGCTGTACAGACAGGAGTGTGAAAGGAAAAAAGCCAGCCACTTGCAACAATGTGCAGTCAGTGGAGATATTGTTAGGTGTACTTATCTAAGTAGTGAGATGCTTACTAAAGCTTTTTGCTAACTAGCGTTAACATTAGGATATGTCAAGGTTGGTGAACTTGGGAGATTTTCAAAGCTCCACACGTGGTAACATGCTAGGTAGTATGTTTATTTTAAAATATCTGCTATCTAATACCACAGATGATACAAAACATTAGCTAATGTTTTAGCTTACGTTTTTACACAAATCATACAAAATTATGCTTATGGCAAACATTAACATGTTTTTATAGTACCTTGGTACATGTTTCCAGCAAAGCCTCTCCCAAGCTGAGGAAGGAAAAAAATCAAACATACACGTGTGCTTAGCCGAGTAATGGTAACCCACTGCATAGCATATAACATCTTTAATTTTTATTGACAAAGATAGCAGAGTAATTTAAAAAAAACTACTAACTGAAAGATGCTAAACAATATATAGAAGAAAAACACAATATCAATTATTAAAACAAGAAACCATAATGGCTTATTTGAAAAAAAGCTATGCAATCCTATTATTTCTTTACATTTGTGATATATACTATATTCTTGCTACATTACTTGCTGATCAGATTTTGCTTGGAGGGAAATGTGGAGGATTTTCCTGCTACCACATGCTGCACTTAGTGATGACGTCAAATCGAAAGAGTAGTTCTGTAGGATAGCTACATTAGCGGCTAATTAGCATTCCATAGTTTTTTGTCAAAACCTAGGTAAAGAAATTGATTACAGTCACCTGGTCCTATAAATATTTACACAGTTCTCAAAATAGCGATGAGGTGTAAGCCTACACAAAACACAGACCTTATTTGAAGTGGATCTAATTATCCCCTATGGAAGAAATGTACGGTGTAATAACTGAAAGAGATGCTTTTCCAGTTGTGCCGCAAGGTTTTGTGGGTATTATGACTCATACTATTTCAGTCTATAGTTAATATATGTTCTAAACCCTTTTCAGTGATATTTTCAAGTCCAAAAAGTTGATCCATAACTTTGCCAAGATGTTGGAGAACATATTCCTTCCTCTGTTTGAGGCCACTGTGAATCCACAGAAGCACAAAGAGCTCCATGTATTTCTTAAATATGTAAGTGTAATTAATTCACATTTTCATGCACAAACTATCCTCTTCGTGTCATCCACACTTGTTGTTGAAGCCCTTTTTTTCTGTGCAGGTGACAGGTTTTGACAGTGTGGATGATGAGTCCAAGCACAGCGACCACATGTTTTCATACAAAAGCCCCAAACCTGAGCAGTGGACAGCAGATGAAAATCCTCCTTACAGCTACTACCTCTTCCACATGTATGCCAACATCATGGTGCTCAACAATCTGAGGAAGTAAGGGGTTTTTCTATTTGCATCTCAAATGCCTCTGGCAATGAACTGTCGTGGAATTTTACATAGATATTGATAGATTAATAGCCTAACACACAGACACCTTAATATACAAAGTATAGCTGAGTCATTTAAAAAGTTTTAACATGCATGGAGAGAGACTGCATGCAAGGAATCTCTCTCGAATGACCTGAATCCAACTGGTTATATAGAATCTACCATTGTAATCTTAACCCATGGAGGTTAGGACAATTACACCACCATTGTGTTACTTCCTGCGGCCCAAATAAGGGCTTTAGACAATAAGCCACCGATTCTTCCAAGATAGTGCAAATGGAGGTACAGGAGGGAACACAAGGTCAAGATGAATATCTTTAAGAGATAAAGAGGGGAGTGGGTACAGAAAGGGAGTCACAGAGTTACATGACAATGGGGGCAGCAGAAACAACGGGCCTCTAACACCTTGGCCTGCTTATCTCATTATTCAAAAGAGGCTTCTATGCTAGACATTTAACCTATGGAAAGGATTCTAATTGAAAGGCTAGATAAGTACAATTTCTCCCACAGGGTGCAAACCACTACATCTCCTTCACGGTATCAGTGTTCCCACTGGTCTACTATTAACAGGCCTTCCATCCCTGGTTGAGATGCTATTGTTCTAAGAATCTAAGGCGTTTCAGAAGATTATTTTGGCCAGTCAATGTGGAAGTGCCGGTGTTTATCTGCAGACATGCCACAGTACTGCACCAAAGCATCTATTAATGTCCAATGACAAGAATAGGATCATATGATAAAGGAGCTCCTACACAGTCATGACAGATGCTGTGGTAGGCCTACATAATGAATACATGTGTTTAGCTCTGCGTGTAATTAATGCATGTGTGAACAGGTTTTTACCAGAAACACAGACAAAATTGTAAGGTCAATTTTTGCCATAAAAGGTAGGTTACTGAGGTTAGGGCTAAGTTAATGTTAAGGTCAGAGTAATGCTTAGGGTTAGCGTTATGGTTATGATTAGTACAAAAAAGATTTATGCAAAAAAAAAGTGAAAAACTTTGGTGTCCCCATTTAGATTAGACGTGTTCTTGTGTCCGTGAAGGAATATGACCATTTAACATTTCTCCGGGTGTCTTCTAGAGAGCGAGGCTTGAGCACCTTCCAGTTTCGTCCACACTGTGGGGAGGCGGGCTCCATCACACACCTGGTCTCTGCTTTTCTCACTGCTGACAACATCTCCCATGGCCTCAACCTCAAGAAGGTACAACTGTATTATAACCTGCATGTCCTCAACACACTCCAGTCTACACACACTCATTTGCCATCTATGCACAATTTGACCTTCTCATCTCCCGAGCACGTGTGAATTGAACTGCTCATGCTGTTCCTACAAGTGATAAAGTAGATGCTACTCACATGCATCACAGTTGTCTGGAGGTGAGCCTAAAAAGATGGAGAGTGATTCCACATTCTCAGAAGAATCACGCCAACAGTTTAAATGCAAGTCATTGGAACAGTTACAGTGTTCAGCCCTAGAGGCCTCACTGTTATACCTCATTTCCCACACATGAATGGCCTGTCTAATGGGCCTGCTCCGTGCAAATGCAGCCAAAAGATCACCGGGTGCAGGGACAAGATCTAGTGAGCGTAACGGATGTCATCCTGCTTAGATGCTGCTTAGCAAGTGACTCTTCCACCACTGTCCGACCGCCCCAAGCTTAAACCAGTGGTCCTCTGGTTCACAACTACACGTGACCACCCTTCTTCAAGTGCCCTATGTTAATGGTTGCACCGCTCAAACGCTGGCTGTTGAGTGACACAAACAAGGACACCTGAGGCTGAGTTTCATCATTCAAAAATCCATGTGCTACGCTAGCTGTTGTCTGATGTCGATGCATTTAACATCCACCGTGTCGGCTGAAACGAAAAGCAGACACTGTTCTGGGCAGGTGACAGCCGGGTGCGTGTGAGCATGCGTGTGTGGACTGAGTGTGTGTGTGTCTCTCTCTGCTACAGAGCCCTGTCCTCCAGTACCTGTACTACTTGGCCCAGGTGCCCATTGCCATGTCTCCTCTAAGCAACAACAGCCTGTTCCTGGAGTATTCCAAAAACCCTCTCAGGGAGTTTCTACACAAGGGTCTGTGTGTGTCCCTATCCACAGATGATCCTATGCAATTCCACTATACCAAGGTAAATGGACGGAGAAATGTTTCTGTAGTCGTGTTGTCGTATAGACGGTATTTTGGTTGAACGTGTTTTTACGTCTGTAGGAGGCACTGATGGAGGAGTATGCCATAGCGGCCCAGCTGTGGAAGCTCAGCACCTGTGACGTGTGTGAGATAGCCAGGAACAGTGTGCTACAGAGTGGTCTGTCTCACCAGGTAGGAAGCTATGAGGTCTGTCTCCTATTATACGTCATTTCGTTTATACTACATGTAAAATAAAATGTAACGCCCCTGTTCCCTGTTGAATGGGCTGGTAATACCATGATAAGTGTCTTCCATGATTTAGAATCTCTGGCAATACCGTATGACTGACTTCCTCTCATGCAGGAGAAGAAGCACTTCATAGGGGCCAACTATTTGAAGGACGGACCTGAGGGGAACGACATTCGACGGACCAACGTAGCTCAAATCCGCATGGCCTACCGCCACGAGACCCTGTGCAACGAGCTCAGCTTCCTGGTGGACGCGGTGAAGAATGAGGAGGCCATTGGTACACAACCACAGTGACAACATCAAAACTGGACTTCGCTCAATCAATGCATGCAGGTTCTCAACTATCACAATATGTATGGCATCATGAGAGGAAAAAACAATGGTTTGGTAACACTTTATTTTGAGAGTCCCAAAAGTGTGCCTATAGATGCTCTACAGATTGTCTACTGACTATCTGTAACATTTTAACTAATTATTTACTAACCCTAACCCTTACCTACATCCTAACCCCAACCTTTATTCTATCCCTAACCTTAAAGTTCTCCATATACTCCAGTTTCGGAGGTGTACGCATGTACGTATGCGAATGCTACATCAAACATTATTGCTAACATACTCTACTGTGTATTTTAGGTCTAAACGGATATTTAAAAGCTATGTCTACAAGGAGGCAGTCCAAGAAAAAACATTTTCTACCTGCCGGGAAATACGTTGACAACTGCTGATTTTGTACAACCACAATAAACATGGCGACAGAGTACTGTTATTAATGTATGTCTTAAGAAAACAACAAAAAAGAGCGGCAGCGACGCCAACGAAGATGGTGCATTAGACCATTAAATGTATTCAATGTATTCATTGTGTTCTACTACTTCGATGTTTCAGTCTAGCAGAACCTCAGAGGATCTTGGGTATACCCCACGATTTCTGTTGGTATGGCAGCTGTGTACACTCAAGGCCTAGGGAGACATGCACAAAGTACGGACCAAAAGTACGCAGGATACGGGTGGCAGCCATCCTGCGTATGCGTACACGCAGGCCCGCCGATAGGGGGGGACAAACGGGTCTGTTGTCCCGGGCCCAGGGTAGGCCCAGAACTGACATTGGGTTGACATTAAAGGGCCCATCTAAGATTATCTCGTCCCGGGCCCAGGCAAGACTGTCAACTGGCCTGTGTACACATACTTAGCGTGGAGTATATTTGGGCCTTAACCCTTACCCTATACCTAATTCTAAACCTAACCCTAACATTGACCTTAGCGAACAGTTGTTTTTTTCAATCAAAGGTTTGTTTAAAGTTTGTTGATACTGTTGAATTGCTATCTATAGAACATCTACAGATAATTGGGACTCTCAAATAAAGTGTAACCAATGGTTTGAATTGATAAGTGTGTATCACTGGCTGCATGCAGGCTAAAGTGGAACCAGTTAACAATGGATTGCCATTGCAAATAACATACATAATCTTTGGAGCGGCAGCACTGAGACAACTACACCAATATTCTACGTGCACACTGTCCACTCGCTCAACTGTCCACTCGCACAATCTCTGGCGAGCTGTCGCTTCCCGAGCGTGCACATTGGTGGCGTATCTTCCTAATTAAAGGCAGCGACAACCAGTAAACCAGTATAGGGGAAACATCCGTCTCTGCAAATATTAATTAGTATTTAGTATTTGCATGACTCCACAACCAAAAATGTATTACGACGATGCCAAGTCAATGATTTATTATGCATGTATCACTCACCCGTGATCCCAACAATATCTGAAACCTTCCATGCATCCATTTTTAGAATTATTTCTTTGTATGAAGCCAGAGAAGCATCATAAATAATCGAGAAACCGGACACCGCAATTGTAAGTTTCTCGTAATTTTTTTTGTAGCTAGCAAGTGAGTTTTTAGCTAGCGGGTACAAAAAGAGAAGGGACTTTAAGATGCAGAGAACATCTGCCCTGCCATTGGTAGTCGCCGAACTCCGTCACTGCCCGCTCGCTGGAAATTAGCATTAAGTTGAACTGCGGCTGTCGGTGGGAGATTTTGTCTCCGACAGTACCTCCGCCCACTGTCGCCGTGATTCGCTGTCTCTCGCTGGAAATGAGAGCGTGCCTCTTTACCTGTAGCGAGCAGACAGTGTGCACGTAGGTTAGGATCTAATTTATTCATGACCACAGTACTGATGTTAATGTTACTGTCTGACACTGCAATGCAAAAACAACCTCTGTAGTAAGGCTGACACTGTGGACAAAAGCAGCACAGCACTTACAATTCATTAATGTTACAGAATAGCTTCAATGTCTGGACACTTGTTTTCTCATGTCCAACTCACTGTATCAAGCCCTAGTGATGGGCATTCCGTGATGTTGATAAAAACCTGACAGTGTTTATCTCTGGAGATGAAACATTACTTCAGGTGTGATGAATAAAATCTGGTATAGGAAAGTATTTGCACTTCTTGTTTCCATGTGTGCTTGTTGTTAAGGGGTTTGAAACAGTTGATAACATGGAGGATACTAATATATTTGCTTGAAAGATTTTAGTGGTATGCTTTTCTTATGTTTTTATTAAAACACATTTGTGTTTGGACAAGAGGAACATTTGAAAGCATGTGGGTCATTCTTGAATTGTGGTGGGAAATACTGTCCATTGACACCATATAAAAACACTTCAAAATATTGCAAATATATGTTTTTTTATTCTTTAATATGGAAACATGCAATTTATACTGCAATGCATACAATATATGTATTTAAATTGTAGAAACTACTGGGAACTACTAGTCAGTCCTACTGGTGATGTTTTTAAGACATATCCACTGCTAATTATCTAATGTATGCATTTATTATTTACAATTCAAAACAGTGAAGAAAAATATTTAAATTATTATCTAAGTGAATAAAATCACAGAAAGGTATTACAATACCTATTTTTCTTATTGTAATGTGTCCCTTTGTTTTATCTCATTGGTGTTACTTCCTTGAATATCGCATATTTCATAGCCCAAATCTGTAATTCAAAAATGACCCATTTCTTTCTGTTGCACTGTGATATGGAAGGTATACAGTATTGTATATAAACTGTTTAAAGATGTCCTATCAGCTTTATTTCACTTCTGGCTAGTCAGTGGCTTACAGAATGCTATGAAATTGACTATTTTGATTGTTATTTTGTTATCAATAAATATATTTAAACATGGAATGATCTTGTAGTTTTATTGTCAAGCAATTTAACACTGTGAGATGATGGAATATTTTGTTTAGTAGAACATTAACATTAGTAAAATACTAACCCAAAACTTGCAGCAATAGCCTTTCAAAAAAGGCTAAGACATAAATGTAAGGCAGGGATACAAAACAAATAAACTGTATTACAGCAGTTCAAGATTAGAGTTAGGATTTAAACATTTAATTAGTAGTGGCTCTGTGACTCTGGCATGCTGTCTATCTAAAGATCTCAAGTCAATGATCTGCATGGCAGAAAATATGTACACATTTTTACTTCAGCTACATAACACAGCGACAGTGCAGCAATCATACCCTTGTTGACATCCTATGTAGTGGCTAGAATATAAAAGGAAAAATCTCAAACAATCTGTATTGAATGTGACGTACAAAAAACGAGAAAAAAAGTAATTTTTGGAGGAGAATTTTAAGGATTACTTATTCTATAAAGTTATTTAAAAAAAATCTATGCACATTATGTACAAACTACTAAACAATCACGAACTTCGAAACACACAAGCATAACTGTAGAGAAAGCAGCAAGCACATATCTTTGGCCTTTTCTAATGCATCAAGGCTCTATCTCTGATGTGTATTTTGTGTTGGTGTCATCACGGATGTTCACACTGACATCCTTGGCAATCTCTTTGCACACTTCGTCCTCAGGCTCTGTTTCAGACTCATTCTGTTGTTTCTTAGTTTCTTTCATACAGGTGTGTGTCCAATCCTCGGTCTCAGTGTAGTCTTTCTTCTGCCCCCTATACAAGCAGGAGAGAAAAGTCTTAAGGCTATTGTTCCTATTTTAAAAGGGAAAACTTTTAAATGTGACCTTCAGACATATTACCAGTCAATTTAACATCAAATTATATTCCAAAAGTGACATTGTAAAATAGTACAGTAATAGTACAGTAAATGTGCAAAGTAATCAACCCTAGATAAAACAATGGCTTCCAAGTCAAAGGGTCCCACACATTTAGTATTTTTTACTTACTTTCTGAAGTACCAGAGAATGGCCATTGCAGCCAGAAGAAGAATAAAGGCAAAGGTGATAAGTAACACTGTTGGTACCGCTAAAAAAGTACCAGAGAGGAAAGAAATTACTACAAAATAGGCCTTTTCAATATTGATCAAAATAGTAATAAGAGAACATATGAGTGGTTTGATGGACAACAGCAATGCTGGTACTGTAGTTAAATGTCTCAAACCTCCAATTAAAGACCATTTGTTGCTCAAGGACGGGTGTAGTTCCACCTCTACCTCCTCTGGGTAGTCAGAAAAGTGATGGATAGAGGTAGAGATACTGAGAGGGAAAAGGGAGGAAGGAGACGTGGGCTGAGCAGAGTGTGTAGATCGGGGAAGATGACTGATTGTTGTAGAGATGGAGGTAGGGGGGGATGAGGCCACTCCTGAAAAAGGAGGATGTGGTCCCTCCAGTTGCTCCTGTGTAGTCAAAAGGCCATCAGCTGTGGTATCCTCCAATTGTATCGCTGTGGTGAGGAAATTACTCTATCATTTTTAATCACATTCAGTCGAATGCAAAAATGTGTCAAATTTGTGTGCGTCAGTGATATTACAGTGGCTGTTTTGCATTTATTTTCATTTCACTAAATTCCAGAAACCTGAACACACCACACATAGGGACAGTTCAGGAAGTTAGTGTAGGATGTTTTTCACCATCCAAAGTTCCCTTTTCCTCTCACATTCATACTGTTGTTGACCTCACAAAGGAAATGAAAGTTTGATGAGTGGATTTTCTGGAAAAATAATAAACTCCCCGTTTAGGGTCAGTGTAAAGGCAGTGAGCAAAACTCCTATCCCTGAATGACTGTGCTTTAACCTTTTACTTTGATCTATTTGACTGCATGGAGATTAAGGCCTGGCACCACCCTCTAATAGGTTTTTTTTTTTTTACTTTACTCTTATCAGACTGAAACTTTACCAGTTGCAAGTATTCAGAAATACAAGATATTTTTGTATTACAAGTTTTATTTATTTAATTATTTAAATATGCAAATGAGGCTAAATGTCCTTAAATATCTGCTAATTTGCACATTATGAGAATACATTTTTCAACACATTACTTCAAGGCAGAATGTTTTTTTTTCCTTGTTTTGTGGTAAGATACCCAATGGTCAGATTTGTACACAACAGTTTATCAAAATGTTGTTATTTCATGAAATTATTTAAAAAAGAATTTCCATATTATGTATGATGGATGCATATTTTGCCTATATTTACAGGCAAAATGACATTTAAAATCTAAATGACATAAGATATTAAAAAAGCCTCTGTATAAGTCTGGCTATAAGACCTAAGCCTGTGTGTGGAAACCTGTGTGTGGAATATAATGAATCTCCTTTGAAGACTGGGAAAAATGGATTGGCACATGGAAGACATGTCATTTTGAGAAAATGCCCAATAAAGATAGGCTAATGCAATTAGAATGTACTTTCCAGAAATAAGAATGATGCATATTTCAACACAAAACAGCACGTCTACAAAGGATATAGACATGTACGGAATAGCTAGCAATATGCTCCAGAAAACAAGCTTTTGAATGATATATGATTCAACATGGAAAGTTTTTAAAAATAGTGGTTCAATGTCTACATGAAACATTCTAACAATAACAACATTTATGCTTGGTCTAGTTGACAGAGTTGGGATAAAATGATATAAATCAGGCATTTATATCAATTATTTATGAATTATTTGTACATTTCATGAATGTATAGAAGTTATAGTTGCAAAATATCCCAAAATCTGAAAACTGACAGATGGCCAGGCACTGTGGTGCCTGGCCTTAACATAAAAACCCATTACTGTACCTGAAATATTGAAGCAGAAGACATCAAACAGTGTGGTGACAGTTGCTCTCCATTTGATGACACCAGTCCGGTTTTTACCACAGCTTACACTGGGCAAAATCCGAGGGATCACTGCAAAATGTTCATCAATCCATCCAAACCTAGAGACCCAAACAATTGTTTGTGCATTAATTAATTATTAGAGGTAATCTATTACAAAAATCATTATTATGAAAAAAAGGATTTTAATGCAAAAGCCTCTTACCTGCACGTTTCCAAGCCTTGTTTCTGAGCCTCTTCAACCTGAGCATTAGAGGCCAAGGTTACACCAAGAAATGAGCACACTTCCCTGGCCTCAGAGGCATTAAAGGCGTAGGTAAGCTGGTTGATTTGATTTTTGTAGTGGACCTGAAACACTCCAGCAATTTGGTCCTCTGGGAAAGCTGAGAAGGACATTTTTGGTTTTCAATGTTATAAATCATACTTGTTCTTGTATTTTTTTCTAATAATATAGATGTATCTATATATAAAACATAATAAATAATTGTATCATTTGACAATAATGAATTCATATTGTAATATCCATGGTCATCAACATAATATACATTATATTTAGATGAAGAAAATTACTTATAATTATAACAATAATTATAAAAATAATTCCCTAAAATCACAATGCCTGTTTAACAAACAATATTGATTAGTGAAAGAAAGCAACATCTCTGAGCACTGAGACACAAATAACGTAAAAAGAATTAAAAAAATAAAAAATCATACCATAAAATTTGCTAGGATCAACATGTAGCCTTGAGAAGGCCAGAGACAGATTCAGCAGCAGAGAAAGGATCCAAACCTGTATCATGGTTATGAGTTGTCAGAAACAGAGAACTGAGGCGACAAGTGGTCCACTGTGTGTCTGTGTAGCAAATGAAGGGGTTAGTGTGAGGTGATTCAATTTGGAACTGAAGGATGTGTTAATGGAGTATACCACGCTGCAGCATAAATGACTGGTCAGATGAAGTGGTGACAAGGCCATGGAACCATCGGGAACAGGAAACAGGAAGAGCAGTGTACAAATTGTTCAGTACAAGCACTTTAGGAATCAAAATGATCCAACACAAAATAAACGTAATAAGAGGTTAACGAAAGCTTTAGAAGCTTCAAAGAGTACAACACAAAATATAAGTATAGCTAACATTTTCAAAAAGAGGTGAAGTGAGCATTAGATGACCATGAATTAATAATTGTGTAATTACACAACTGGAAGACTGAAGGAGGATTCCATCCAGTGTTCAAAATCCTCTAAAAAAAGAAACATCTCAACAAGTGCTGTCAAAAACATAATTGCGATTAATCACAATTTTACAATGTTTTCCAATTTCACCATAAATTACACACTTTTAGGTTTGAAAAGCAATGCATTATGTAAAAGGCATTCTATGTTTAATTGTAAACTATGGATAGTGCTTCACTTGTAATAGAATAAGTGTGGGAGCTTTTCCAAGTTGGTCCATTAGACCTGGGTCTCAACAGAAGGTTACTTGTCCCTAATCCCATAGCTCTACCACATCCAACCAGTAACTGCTAAGCACTGTATAAAACCTATCTGCCCCTCTTATCTGGAGACCTGTTGGGTGTGTAGGCATTTGATCCAACCCAGAATCTCACTTAAACGTTTGAAGGTATTGTCATTTGATGTTTAGGTTGCAATGTCACTGCAATGGGTTTCACGTGGGGGCCTGTAAACAGTAGCTTTCCTGATGGATGATTGGACACAACCAAATACTAAACATTACCAATTGTTACTAAAATGCATTAGATAGGGAACTTGAATAATAGGCAAATGCATAAGGTAGGTAAGATGGCTACAAACAATGAATCAGGGGAGATCTGTAACTGAATGTTGTTTGTCAATTCCACTATTACAATTTTGTTTGTGGAATAGCAACTGGTAACAACATTAATGCTTAGCCTAGACAAGCAAAAACAAAATTATGATAACTTACCATACAAGCAAGTTGTTCGCAGGTGGATACTCACGCACACAGCGGACCACTAGGAGAAGAGGGTCAGAGTGAAGGCACCGCTGGCTTTCTCGTTCGCTGGGGTTTTGAGTGGCGACAGAGATGGGGACACAAGGAGAGATACTCCAGAGCCTCCATTGTAGCTCCTCAAGGATGTGTTTGGCAGGATTCACAAACAAGTGGCGAGTAAACTCGATTAACGTCATATCTACTCTCCATTGCGATATTGAAAAAAGTAGGCTACGTTTCAAATGCTCCGGACACCCTTCGCCCAAGTAAAGAGACAATAAAGTTAATAATAAATAAAATAAATAAATTAAAACAGTACGCTATTGCATAAAAACAGAACTGGTAACGCATCAACTACTGTTCAAGCCAAGCACTAACTATGGAAAGTTCTGAGGCTCAAAATAGAAAAATGCATTAACGGCGACATGCAATTAAAATTAATCGCACACGTACGTTAGCGCGTTAACTTTCACAAACTTAATCTAAACATTTAAACGGAGGTCTCTAATGCAAACCAATTTCATTAGATAAGCATGTCAATCTAAGTCTGCTATAAAGTTACGTTCATTCAGAGTAAGTATGAAACAAACTTATTTGTTATATTTTTATCTTGTATTTTTTCAAAGCACATGAGGAAATCGATTTTGGACACATTTTTTTATTATTTGGCACCTCACAGAATTATTTCCTCCTTTGGCTCATTGCTGACCACCTCATGATCTCTGGCATCCTCTGATGCACCTCTGACTGTGACATCCTATTTCCAACATCTCATCCAACCCAGTACAGCAGGAAATGACGCAGGAAAAGTAGAAAAATAAGCAAACATTTGTTTTTTTGCCGAATGAGAAGTCAGTGACATATATGTCACCAACCTGAATGATTTATGAAAATAGAGAGAATCACTCAAGCATCTTCGACACAGCAGAGATATAGCTTAATGGAAGCAATTAGATTACCTAAATTGTTTCCTGAGAGATATGAAAGGATTGTTAGATTTTTCCTTTTTACAAGTGCCGGGCGGAAGGGAACAAGCAATGCAGTGAAAAATGCAATTACTCTGTCATTCATTACACAAAGGAAACTACTGATTTGGCAGGTTTGCAGTAAAACTCAGCCAACAAAACTGCCAGCTTTATCTAAACTGTACCTGTCTGAAATATTCATTATTCACATGGAAATTAATGCTGCAAATTTCAAGGCACCTTTATTTAATGGCGAAGGTGACACAACAGAAAACCAACCATACAACACTGACACACATGTGCAAAGAAGATTAAAAACATCTCATGCTGTCTAAACGTGTTATTGTAGGGGAAGGAAATCTTTCAGTGCTCAGTAGATACAAACCAACACAAAAACAACACAAACAAGAACAATCATCTGCAAAATATTGCACTTGATTAACTACTTTGGAATGTGCTTGTATTATAGATTTTCACAAAGTCTCTGCTTAAATACCACAAATATAGATATTTGACTACAGATTAAAAAAAATCTCTTTAAATATGTCTGTAAATATCTCCAAGGGACGTCATCTTACTGGACCTGAGAGAATGAACACACAGCAACAGTAGAGAGATGGACACATGTCAATTTTTCTAACAGGTATACTGTGGCGTTTGTCTTAGGAAAGTCATCATTAATCACACATTTTCTCTTAAGGGTCCACATTCACTCCATCAGGAGGACACTCAGAGTAGGACAAGATATGATAATAATCCTGTGTGAGTATATGGATAAGAAAATAGCTCATCACACTATTATACTTGGTCCCTAAGCAACAATCATACATATTTCACCATCACAAGCACTCTGGCAGCTGTCCTAACACAACATAAATATACCTTTATAAAATTTAGGATCATTAGAAGGTTTATCCTCTGAAACCATGAAAGAGAAATGCTATGAATGCTCCCAAAGCTAAATTCCAAAACCCTAGATCTTTATAACCCTATATTCAAGTTGAATTCCTGTGTGGTAATGCATGTTGGGAAAAATAGTCTATGGATCGTGAGAAGGATGGGACAGGATTTTTGTTATTCTGCAGCAGGATTTTTTGGTTGTACTCCTACATTCAGTCCAAAGATCTTCTTCTTGCCCTGGACCATGGATTTTTCGGCAGACATGTCCCCATGGTTGTTATAGCGATCATTAAAGTATGTGAAAACAGTGACAGCCAGAAATGTGGCCAGGAACAGTGTAAGAACAATCCAGAGTCGGTTACGACGGAAAATCTTGGGCCAAAGCCAATCAAGGACAACTAGGACCTCTTCAACCTTACTGTAAAAGCAACATTGAGAGGGGATTCAGAACAATTCACATGATACAAATCATTATTATAAAGTTATTAGTGTAATGTTACAGAATCATGTAATCATATATACAATGTATCTATCCACATACAGTGAAAATCACCTGCTTGTCTTTTCTTTTCTGGTAATTTCTTTTTGTTCTTCCTTCTTTTTTAACTCCAATGGCTTTTCCTCTACTTTCTCCTTATCCTTCACCTCTTTGAGTTCTTTATTTCTCTTCATTCCTTCCAGGTAGCTGTATTACAAAATGAATCACTTTCACCAATTAAAGTGCATGAGTTGAACATAGAGGAAGTATATAATTTAGCAGTGGTATAACACTAGTGTTGTAGAGTGGGGTAAATGTAAGTAAACAAATGCGTCCGGGAGAATATTTTGGGATGTAAAAATGTGCCACACTGACAGGACCTTTCCAGTTCAAGAAGGTTTTAGAGGAAGCTATTTGTAAAGGTTCAAACCAGAATAATTTTGCGATGGGAGAGGTAAAAAATATTGTGTATTTGTGTATGTGTGTCAGCCTGTCAGATTGGAGGTGTGGCTTATTGGAGGCTTGGCTTTAATATAGTACTTTTTCACCACATGTTAGTGTAAATGTCATTCATGTTCATTGGGTTAAGATTGTAATCAGCAAATATTTTACATACAAGTCATGCACATTATATATTATTCTAATAATAGTATATAAATAAAGTGTATAATAATTAAGTGGTTGATTGTTCTAATACCTCTTTTAACTTCACTGGAGTTAAATAAGCAAGTACTCAGCCTTCAAATGTTAGGACAATACAACCACACCTATTAAAGGAATGACATTTACTTTAACAGGTGGTAAAAAAAACGATTTTAAGCCATTCTCCAACTAAGCCATGCCTCTTATGTGGAGATCTTCCAGGAACCGATTGCTACATTAAAGTTCCTTAAAGAACCCCTTAACCTCTCAACTAAATGAGTGCAGATTACACACACTTTATTCTACATGACAATTAACCCAACTTTTTAAACAAAATGTATTCAAAAAACACAAGTAAACATTTTTTTACTGTAACTCATTATCTTATTTTACCAAAGTGTAACACACTACTGCATATGAGGTATGAACTACTATACTTTATTGTAATGCTGAATGTGTAATACTGTGTAGGCCACTTTGATGAGTCTTCATAGCATGATGTCAATACATTATTATCAGTGCTGAGTACCAGCGTATGTGACAGTGGGGGTGTGTGTGGGAGGTCAGTGCAAACGGCTCTACAGAGCCTCACCCTTTATTGTAGGACTCCTCCTCGATCTGTGCCTTGATCTCTGATCTGATCTCCTCTAGGTTGAAGGCAGGCCTGACTAGGGCTGATGGCTCAGCTTCCTGCTCTGCCAAGCTGCATTGTTTCATAAAGGAAAGAAAACAAAGCACATTTTACCAACAGATATTGCGATGAGAGAGGAGCGCATCATGGGCAAAATGCTTTCCATTATAACACTGTGGCCTTGTTCTAATGGACAAGCTGGAACGCAGTTGAAAGACAGTGTGCGTGGCTAGTACCATCACTGACAGGCGAGCTCAGTTAAAAACCCGAAGTATAAAGGCAGAATGTGTACACAGGGACTCTTAAAATGTCCCCGGCTTTTACTAAGCCGACACTTGACATGATTGTTTTTGTCTCTCGCGCTCCCAGCAAGCCTGATATTTTGGCATGAGATAAACTGAGACAGTTTGAGTGTGCTCAGCCATGTGGACTCTCAGACTCACCTTATTACCAGGCCAGGGAAGGAGCCTCTGGCCTGGCTTTTGTCAAACTCCCAAGCCTGATTGTTTGGACTACGCCTCAGCCATTTAGGGTTTTATGGAATGTTTGTTAAATTATTTTGGTGCACAGATAATCTGCAAGTTGCATAAGGCATTCATCTTCTGTATTTGGATGGACCCTGGTATTCGGTTGGCCATCATTAATCATTGATGCTCCCCAGGGAACATTTCCTGGAGGTCAGGTATACTGGGAAAACATCCTGATGCAGCTCCCTAAGTCTTCTGATAAGGGTTTACATGCATCACCATCAGCCACTGTTTCAATGATCAGTGACCTGACATTTGAAACCAGAAAATACAAGCGAGCAGTAAGATAGTGCTGAGTACACACCACTGTAGATATGCATTATTTTATCCATATGGCAGAGGATAGAGGTACATACCTCTCAGCTATAGCTGGCTGTGCGGGCTCAGTGGACAGATTGCTTTTCATACTGTTTCCTTCACACTGTAATTAACAATCACAAAGGTCACGCATGTAGACAAAGCAGAGTGACAACAAACTTTGGAAAAACAGGATATTACCACTTAATCATGTGATCAGGGAGACAGGCTGAGAAGGCTGTGATTGGGTAGAGTACATACCAGGACAGGAAGTGCGGGGCCCATGGCAGGTTGGGGGCTGGGCCCCATGGCAACGCTGGGGCCGGGCCCTGCCATGACCGGGGTCTGACCAGGGACGTTTAGTAGATTAAACTTGGGGACAACCGCAACACTGACCCTACGTCTGGGCAAAGCCTGATAAGGAATACACGAGAGACAGAATATGACAGAAAGGGCAAGAAGAAAAGAGAGGGAGTCCAGTCGATGGTAGACCAACTCGACATCTGTCACCCTGTGAATAATCCCAACAATACAGCCACGGGATACACTCCGTTTACTGGTGCACCATACCTTTCCCAGGGTTAGAGACATGGATCTGGACGGTCGTGGAACTCCGTCATCTATTCAGAGAACACAGGACATTGCAGTTCATGTCAATCGACACGTGTGCGCCATTTCGTGGCAACTGTCACGCATTGAGGATGAAGAGTTTGTGCGTTTCTACCTCCAGTGTCTATGGATCCGCCGTAACAGCGGTTGGAGTTCTGGTTGGCTAGTTTCTTAAACTCCATCAGCTCAGCATGGTCCTTCTCATAGGTCCTCTTCAGGTTCTCCACATACTGCATCATCACCTCCGTGGCCTTATTCATACGTTTCTCCTGTCACACACAGACACAATGCGGCCATTGCCGTCCACGTGAGTCATACAGTAACCAAAGAGAGAGAGATAGAGTGAGAGAAAAAATATACATTTCGAGTGGTACTCTTAGGTTAGGTCAAGTCCCTTCCTGCAGAAAGTCTTTGTTATTGTTACTACTTAAGATGCATTTCATGTTTCAATGGTGTCATTAGGTCTTGGCTTCGGGGGCTTCAGTCCTAGAATAGCCCCAGGTCTTTTGATCTAATTCCAAAAATGAAAATGTCTGCTAATTTTGTGAGCTGACATAACACAGTTGAAATGGTGGTAAGAAACGCATAAAACAAGAGCCAACTTTTTCATAGCGCTAGCTTCGTTTTAATTGTGCAGTGTTGCATCTTGCTTCACCAACTGAGGTATGATAATCATTCTACTGATAATAAATTACACATCCTGCCCAAAATGTGAGGTTTAAAAACATGTTTGTTATTTGCAAAAGACCTGGAATGCATCTTTAAGCAATGATATAGTCTATACAACCATCCACAGGGGACAGCGGACATACCCCTTAGTCCTTCCCTAGTCATTTACTGGAGTTTGCTTTGGCATTCACGATAACCAGAGGGCAAATGTAACATCAGGCTTAATCTTTCACAAACATCTCTTATTTGTCCGAAAACAAACATTGCAATGCCTGATAGTCCCACAGAAGGCAGTGTTTTCTCATGACAGGAACAAGGACAAGTTATTCTGTTCATTTCTGCCCTGTTTTCTTTTCTATCATCCAGGGGTTTCCTCTCTCTATTGGGCAGATCGTTGGCGTGACCTGTGGGTGGCCCATCCGATGCCCTAAGCCCGAGTTCCAGTACCTGTCTCACTGCTCCAACCATCTCTGCCCTGCTGGAGAGCCTGGTGGCCAGCCGGTGCAGTACGGCCACAGTCTCTATGAGCCTCTGATAGGACTCCCGCTGCTCCATGTTACTCCACTGTGGTGCTGTGCACTGGGAAGACACCGAACATGTCAAAACAACCGCTGTTGATGAGCGCAAGTGGATCTTGTCTCTTTGTTATCAACTTTTGGGCTGACCTTGAGAGAGTTTTTGAATTCTTCCAGTTCCTTCTCTGTGTTTTCCTCGGTCAGCGTCCGCTCTCGCTCTGCCTGTTTCAGCCGTGTCTCCAGGGTGTAGTTGTCATTCCGGAACGCCAGTGACAGCTGAACAAACGCATTCTGTGGCGAGGATATGACTGATTTTAATTCTCATTAATAATTCACCAGGGACATGTTGGATACCGTTATTAACAACTGAGACACACCAAGTTCAACTATGTTCTGTTCCCCCAAAAATCCCTAGTAATCAGTATTGGGTTGAGTAAACACTTGTACATTCACGTAACTGACAATATAAGATAAGAAATACCCCAGTAGGCTAGCAAACTACTATATAGAGTACCAACTAGCCTGTAGGGTGCCATGCCATTACTAGCTACCATGCTAGATAAACCCATAACACACCGGCATATAGATGACAGAGTCACTGCAGCGACATTGAAAACACCATCCCAGAATACAGAGGCAATCTGTGAACTCGATCATACACAGCATGTAGCCCCCTGGGAGAGATTGTCTGTCTGACAGGCAGGGCCTAGCCTCACTGCTCTGCACTCACACAACAGCCATGTTTGTGTTTTCCCCTTAGAGACAGGAAATCACCAATGCCCCCATCAGTCTTAATCATAGAGACAAGGGGCTTCCTGTATATTAGCCTAAATACATGAAACAATTTACTCCAAAAGGTTCTTCTTAAAAGGTGTTCCTCACAGTTTCAGTCTGAAGTATTTCTTCAAATGGTCGCATTTAAATGATTTCATGTGAAAAAGAAGGTCCAGGAGAAGGATGTTTGGGAAGCCCTGTCCTAAAATGTTCTGAGCACTCCTACATTTCAATTTCTTTTAACCTTTAAATTTTTACAGTGAATACTGGACTTTCCATAGTAGATACTAACCTCAACTTCTTTTTCCGTGAGTGGAGGTGCACTGCAGTAGAATCAAAGGGAAAATAGACGTGAAGTATGTTGATAGATGTTTTCATAAAGAAAAGCGGGTCAAAGGTCATTTCATTTCAGTCCAAATAAGGTGATACCCACCAGCCTGGAAGCCCTCTGTGCAGTTTGAGTTTCCTCAGCATGATGTCTGAGATATTGGGCATGGCATCTGACTTCTCCTTAGCCTCCTCATCCGTAGGAGAGCCTGGAGAGGGCAACGGAGAAGGACCTGGCCAGCACACACACAACCACACAACCAGACAGAGGGATATTGTACTCTCACAACATGGATCTGCTATCTATTTAATTCCATTATCATTTTAACCAATGTCCTTTCAAATCTTGAAACATAGAGTTGCTGCAGATTCAGTTTTTCTCTGATCCTAACTCTGTGGCGTTATGGATACGGAAGCTTCTGCGCGTGTGTTTACTGCCCGCCCTCCTTAAACTGTTGTTATTATGATCTGCTTCACATTTCTGTCTTTACTCATGATTTGATTGATATAATGTTGACTGTATCTCTGCCTCATATTTCTGAGAAATAAACACGCTGGAGCTATTTGGACAAACATTAAAAAAAACTGTAAACTGCCCTTTTCTTTCTACACTCTATACTTTCGATAAAATGCTGTAACTTGGACCAATAGGCTATGAAATAAATAAGCAGGACACAAACAGGCAATCTATTTAGGCTACATATCAAACACATGCAAGACACAAACAAGCAGTACAAATAAATAGAGATTTCAGTTTCTTTAACATTAGAAAATGCTAAGAACAGATGCACTGTGCCATGCCAAACAAATTTGCTCACTTTTGCGAGCAACAATGGCATATTTATTAAAACAAGTCAATTTCCCAAATCCACACATTTTTTCCATTCCCTTCACCTACGTCCACTTGTGATATCTACTGCCAGCTGATTCAAACTCCACTTAAGTAAGTTTAAAGTGTACTTAGACAAGCACATATGCCGAATGTGATCCACACATGCGAAGCTTCAGATCCATCCTGACAGACAAACTTTTAAGTCAGAGGCCTGAGAAAAGCTAGATCTACAGCAACATAGTTCTGGAAAAAACAATATTAGCTTTAGTTAGCACTCACACCATCTGCTGGTGCAAACTTAAAATAACAATTCAGTTTGCTGAAAAATGAAACTGTGCCAAAATAATAGTTCATCAGTTCAAAGCAATATCTTTCCTGTGTCCCTCCTGATCTAAGGATTCACATCCTGTGATGTAACTAATAGACTGGAACCCATGATTCCCCCCTGACTAGATAAAAGCCTACTATCTGCTCCTACTATCTGATATTACATATCAATGCCTCATCTGCAGGTCAGACAGGGTTATTCACAGTACCTCGTTCCTGTTCAGCTGTTTCACTCAAGTCAGGCAACACTGACCCGACAATACTTTGGTTCCGCATGAGCTTGTGCTCCTGTACACAGAAGAGAACAGTGTTTTAAGATCTTGCAGAAGTTTTCATTTAGTTGGACTGTAAAACAAATGCAAACAAAACATGCTCTCTCTTTATTTCAGCTTTTGCAAAATGCTCTTAAATCTCCCAAAACGAGCAATGAAAGTTGCATAAATGCCATAGCTTGAAATTCAAGGGGCTGAGCCCCAGCAGTTGAAAGGTTTCAGCTGTACCTCTCTTATTTTGGACAGCTTTTGCACGTTCACAGGTTGTACAGGGAAGTCCTTGTACCCAGAAGATTTGAGCAGGACATCTCGAGTCTTGTCTTGGAAGGAGAAGGTTTCTTCACTTGTAGGTGGAAGGCTTGGTGCCTCGTTCCGGGCGTTGAGGGTTCCGACAGTGTCCCAGGAGACTGCTCTCATGAGTGGAGGAAAAGCTCCGATGGTCTTGATCTCTGCCGTGCAGGGAGCCTGTTGTGTTTGGGGCCGAGGGACAGGCTTGGCCACTCCAGTGGCAGGGGCCTGGCTTGGGGCTCTGACCAGACCCTCTACTGGGCTTTTCTTAGCTGATACTCTCGGGTCACAGTTCTCTTTTTGGCCCCCGCTAGGCTCGCTGGGTGGTGGTGGACCAGTGTGACGGGGAGCCAGTGTGCCTGAGGACACCTTACGCTTCTCATTGGGCTTCCAGTCCACCAGCCATCTGGGGCTCTAAAAACAACAATGACATGATATCACTTTAATAGTCAATTCATGACAAATTGACAGGCGGCCTTTCAATAAAAAAAGGGCTAATGAGAGGGCCATGCTGACCTCCTGGTCCTGTGTACTGGTACTAGCCTGGTCTCCCGCAGATGGAACCTCCAGTCGCTACCAGAGAGAAACACAAAACATCAGGACATGGCCACGTTGTTTCAGCGTAATTCGGAGCAGATCAGGATAATAAGATGCATTGCACGATAGCCTCACCTGGCTAACAGGCGATGAGGGGGAATGGTTCACATCAGTGGCTACGGCTAAAGGAAAAATAATTACAAAAAAGGCTGCATTATCAGCAGTCGGGTTTTTGTGAACATGAATATTATCAGTCACAAACAGGAAAGTGGACGTACGTATTTGAGGGGCTGTGGTAAGAGAGCTACTTCTGGACGGCACTGGTGAAGATGATGGCGTTTGATTGGGTGAGAGACCTGCGAATAAAATACAAATTATTTAGATGCACCAAAAACATGTAGTGTGCATTATGTTTATGCAAGGGAGGACTAGTACAAAATGTACCATTACAAAGAGTCTAGTGCGTCTCACCTGTGGGGGACTCTGAGATGCTGCATGTGGACTTTCGGCCCCTGCGGGTCAGGAAGCGGTCGCTGACTTTCTTGGCTTCCTCCAGTAGCTCTAGGTTCTTCTGACGGTCTTCTTCAGAGAGCTGCAGCTCAGGCAGAGGGTCTTTCACCAGATCTATCACATTGCCTGTACTGTCTGAGTAGGACCAAAATGGATGGTCACAAACAAACAAACACTCGCACAGGCAATCAAAATGCAAAGGGATAAGAAGAGCAACTAATCAACTTTAACAGTAATCAAAAAATCTCAGTGCTGAGAGCTATGGCTCTGCTTTTCTAAGGCACAGTGGGACAGTTCACTGTGCTGTTAGACACTGATGACCAAACTTAGATCAGTAAATAGAATGAAATTAAAGGTGCACTGTATAGAATCCTGCCTCTAACTAAGACTGAATTCAAACAATAACACAACTTGTCTCCTTGTCCTCTTCCTGTACCGGAAGAGACCAAAATAGTATTAGCTAGTCAAGGTTGGTTTAGGGTGGGGGGTAGTACTGTGAGTGTCTAAAGTGAGTATGAGGAGACTACACATGAATGCAAACAAATAGCCAGATGGGCGAGAAAGTTTAAATTGAGAAAACTCTATTGGAAACATTAACTTGAAACATTAGCTGCAGATGTCTTCTGGTGATTTATGACTGTATTTTTGCTAACAGTACAGTAAAAATCTTACATAAAGCCCTTTTATCTATGTAATGTTATCAGAAGAAAATCACAATAAAACCTGAATTGTGAACAATGGTTAATCTAACATAGCAGGCATAAAAGAAACACCTGAGCGGAATCCCTAGATCTGGTGTTCAGGTGAAAAGGAAGTTAGGTTGAAGATGAAAACAAAACAACATTTCTGCAGAAGCCCCTAAGGGAAGAAGTTTGTTAGGATAACCTATAACATTGATGTATTTAACTGTACCCACCCACTGTAGTGATTGGTCCTCCTACGGAGATCCGGGACAAGCGGGGTCTGGGACTGTGTGGTCTGGGAAAGAGACGTGTTTAAAAGCACCAGATGCCATATTCTTACAACGCAGGCTTTATTTACATTCAGCTACTGAAAACACTTTTGAACAAGGATGTTTTTCTTTCTTTTCCAGGATAAGTGGGTCATTTTCAAGAGGTGCAATGCTCATAAGATTTGTTTTACATGAACAGTGCTCACATAAGAACTGTATACCTGGTTTGTTCCAGAGGACGACTGTCCGTTTGAACCACGGTCACAGTCGCTTGCTTTGGGAAGACAATGGTGGGAGCAGGCATGGTCATAGTGACGGCTCTACTTTCCAATGGTGTATACTACATGGAAAAACAAAACGCTGCAAGTAAATAGAGGTTTGTCTTTAGTAATGCAGTGCACTTTGAGGGGAATGTTGAGGGACCTGGAGAAAAGAAAAGGGAAGTTGATTGTCTTTTCTTCAACATGGCCGGACATCATCAGATTCTGTTATACAAAGCTCTATGTATGTTTGTGGAAGAGACTTCATATAGTGTCCGTTTGACCCTTGATAATCTACTGATATAAGGCATTAATGAACTGCATTGCATAAAGCTTGATAAATGCAGTGTTTATTCAGAGCAAAACAGGAAAAGACAAAAGTCATTAAAAGATTGACAGTACCTGGACTGTATGAGTTAGAAAGGAATACAAGACATATTCAGAATGTATGTCAACAGAACAAGCTCATCTTCATGGTCTCTGTCTATGACTCAGCCAGAGTCATGGCCAGAGCAGTTAGCACAGTTTTGCCTATTGAGACTGTGACTCATTCCAGGCTGAGAAAAGTTAAACAAGGTAGTGCTAACAATAGCAACCTTATTAAGATAAAGCCTTCCTCCACCTCGGTCACAAATAAAAATGACTGTATTACCTTGCATCTTAAAATGGGACTCCGTAATGTTAGATCTCTTGCTTTAAAGGTAATTGCAGTAAATGAATTAATCACTGATCATAAACTGGATGTTAGTGACCTGTGTGAAACATGGCTAAAGCCTGATGAATTTACTGCCCTAAATGAGGCCTCTCCAACAGGCTACGCTAGTGATCATATC
The DNA here is from genome assembly GCA_016801175.1 of Esox masquinongy. Classification (NCBI taxonomy): domain Eukaryota; kingdom Metazoa; phylum Chordata; class Actinopteri; order Esociformes; family Esocidae; genus Esox; species Esox masquinongy. Next base: position 31,072 of record JACXGI010000195.1, on the reverse strand, counting down.
GCCCGCACATCCCTAAAAAAAGGGGGGGGGGGTGTTGCTAATATTTATTACAGTAAATATCATTTTACACTTAAACACATCACTGGTTTTCATTCTTTTGAAGTTTTACTCATGAGAACTAACCAGGCTGATAAATTGTTTTTCATAGCTACTATTTACAGGCCCCCCGGGCCATACGCAATGTTCCTCTGTGAGTTTTCAGAATTCTTGTCTAACCTTGTAGTTATGGCAGATACTATTCTAATTTTTGGCAATTTCAATATTTATATGGAAAAGTCCAATGCCCCTCTTCAAAAAGCCTTTGAAGCTATAACTGACTCAATGTTTTTTTTTCAACATGTCTCAGGTCCAAAGCACTGCCACAATCATAACTTAGACTTAGTCCTGTCACAAGAAATAGATATTGTAAATCTAATACTTTTTCCCCATAATCCTGGAATATCAGATCACAGTCTTATTACATTTACAGTTAAAGCAAGAAACCAACTTGCGCCCCAACAATGACATTTGAAAGCCGTAATATAAATTCTCAGACTACAAATAGATTTCTTGATATTCTTCCAAGCTCGCTCATCGATAACAGATTAAATAAATCTGCAAACAATCTAATCGAGGATCTAAACTCAACACTGCGAAATACTTTAGATATGATGCCGCCACTAAAAACAAAAGAAATACGCAACAACAAACTCGCTCTCTGGTACACAGACAATACTAGAGCAATCAAGCAAGCCTTTAGAAAATAGGAGCGAAAGTGGTGCTCCACCAAGTTGGAAGTATTTAAACTAGCCTGGATAGACAGTACACTACAATACCGAAAAACGCTCACATCAGCTCGATCAGCTTTTTTCTTCAACCTGATTGAGGTGAACAAAAACAATCCAAAATTTCTCTTTAATACAGTTGCAACAAAAAAGCAGTGCTCAACAAGTGAAGTGGTTAAGGAGCTACTTCCTGTGCTAGGTCAGACAATGTTGAACATAATGAATTGCTCCCTATCCTCCGGATGTGTACCAAACTCATTGAAAATAGCGGAAATAAAGCCTCTTCTGATATTAAACAATTATAGGCCAATATCGAACCTCCCGTTCCTCTCAAAAATCTTAGAAAAATATGTTTCCCAACAATTGAATACATTCCTGAAGACAAATAACATTTATGAAATGCTCCAGTCCAGTTTCAGACCACATCATAGCACTGAGACTGCACTGGTGAAGGTAACAAATGACCCGCTAATGGCCTCATACAAAGGTGCCGCATCCGTTCTGTTCCTTCTTGATCTTAGTGCTGCCTTTGACACTATTGATCACTCCGTTCTCTTAGAGAGACTGGAAACCCATGTTGGACATGTTCTAACCTGGTTTAAATCTTATCTGAAAGATATGAGTTCATATGTGTGGATTGCATGTCCTCTAACAAATCAAAGGTATGTTTTGGTGTTCCTCAACGCTCAGTTTTGGGCCCATATCATCACCACTGGGATGCCTCCAATCACCACTGGGATGCCTCTCTCCAATGCCATTCGGAGGTGGAGTCAATGGCTTGTTGTTGTTTCTACGTTGCGTGCATTGTGCAATTGGGGTGAAATCTGCTGGCAATACTCGGCCCTCATTTTAGGATGGTTTTGGTTGGTTGGTGTCCCTTTGGTTGATGCTTGGCAATGTGAGTGGATTGACTTCCTATCTGTTGGCCCTGTTCGGGGCCTCCCCCAGACAGGGCCACAGTGTCACTGGAACCCCCTGTCTCAGCCCCAAAGATTTACGCTGCTATATTATTGTGCCGGGAGAGTAGGGTCAATTCTCCGTCTCTACTTCAACTCTTAAAATGTTAACCCGGCACAGCAAGAAGAGGACTGGTCACCCCTCCGAGCCTGGTTCCTCTCCAGGTTTCTTCCTAAATTTCGGTCCTTCTTAGGGAGTTTTTCCTAGCCACTGTGCTTCAACACTGTTGTTGCTTGCTCCTTTAAGGCTGGGTGTTTTGTAAAAGCACTTTGTGACAACTGCTGATGTAAAAAGGGCTTTATAAATAAATTTGATTGATTGATTGACTCACAGCCACAGTGACATTCAAATTCAAGTGTTTTGTCTGAAGGTGTCTTGTAACAAAACAATCACCAGGATCTAACAATAAGAGCTACAGTAGCGTTTTAAAAATGGGTTAAAGAAAAATGTTTGCCAGGGTTTTCTACTATATTTACGCAATATGGAATGCACTTTGTACCAAACCTCTGTTTGGACGTATGTCACATATTGTGTTTACAATGTATTTGTAACATCGTTGTTGGATCCGCCCTCCTCCTCCATCCAGCGTTCGGCGTCTCCCTCCTATTAACCACTGTTCAAGTTACCAGGGAAGCGCAAGGTCCCATGGGGACATGAACTGTGCATTTACACACCTGTGTATTATTGGGGAATCAGGGGGATAATTAGGGTGTGGGCTGGCACCTGTGTGGGGTCAGTGATTCTATTTGTTTGTTAGAGGACAGGCTTTGTAGACTGCACATGTGCTCAGAGTATTGGTTATGTGTATTCTGGTTTTGTTTTGTAGGGTAGTTTTCATGTTCAGGCCCATGGCTGTTGTTTTTCGTTTCTCTGTTTTTTTGACGATGGATCTATGTTGGAGAGTTGCTGTTAAACCACGTATTCAGTGAGACTTTGTTTGTGTCCTTGCATTTGCTTCCACCAGCCAAACCGTTACAGCATTTATATAAACAATAGCAGTAACGGACAATTTCACAGAAATTTCAAATAATTTATTCTTTTTTTCTTCATATGTATATCTAAAACTAAAACTGCAAAATCACCCAGTCTAGGACTGCATGGAGAATGTGGTAAAATGGATGGTAAAAAATTTACTTCCAAGGCACATTTCAACCATTTCAAAGCTTATGTTCCTTTTATATCTGTGGGTATTTCATGGAGGCACTTAGCTAAGTTGATTAGTAGGTCGTCCCTGGTTCTAGGGGCAGCACCATTTTTAGCTCAGCTGCACAATATCAACAACCTGAACCCCTGAACATCGAAACCTCTTTACAATGTCCCTTCTGAACAAAAAAGTCATGAATTCACTGTGCCTCTGCATCCCAAGAGGATGAAGGACAGAATGAACACTCACTTGAATGATATGATCTGCAAGAATAATAAAAGTCAGGCTTATATCCCTCTTTTATTTTTGATGTGTATCTCCAGAGCAAAAAAAAAAACACGCAAATAAACAAGATAACATGAACTGCTTATTCGCTAATAGCTTTACCGAGACCTTGCTAATAAATTATATCCCTAAAACAGTATGAACCTGCTGAAAGCCAAGCGCTATTGTTTAATAAAAAGGATAGTTTTATACGGTTGCCATGCTCCCAGATTAGATTAAAGAGAGTTGTTGCGTTCAACCGAGAAGTCTTAACTAAGCTGTGTTTATGACTGACTGGACTGGAAGACAGTTTACTTCTGGAAGTAACTCAGTGGTCTTGGGGAGGCCGTCATCTGCTCAACAAATGTGAAATGTGTTTCTGTATGATTTGTAAGCCAAATAGCTGCATGCAGCTCCTGCGTGTATAGAGAGATGTGTATACAGATTTTTTGTCAGTGACTTAGAGAATTTTACTACCTTGTGCTTTGGGGTACATACTGGACGGGGAAAAAGGCACAATTAGAGACTCATACTGTAAAACATCTAAGATCCATTGCTAGGTTGATGTCTGCTTAACTCGGTGAACATTAGGGTGGAGAACTACACAGGATCCGAACCGATGACAGAACAAAACCATGAAAGGTAATTTAGCCTTTGGAGTAGAGCCAAGATCTGGAGTGATCAGGACACACTGTGCTGACTTGTCTTGACCAAAAATGCCACCTAAATTACTTAAAACAAAGAGCAGATTAATAATAGAAACTGAAGAATAAAACTGGTGATCTGGACAAAAGAAGAAAGAACATCATGCTTATGATTTTGATGGGATTAATAAAATATCTTCACTGTTGAAAAACAACTTTGTTTCTGAGTCAAAAATAGAACAGGAAGGCCACCTTTTTTGGAAAGAAATCCCTAACTGACATCTTGAAGTGCTGTGAGAGATTAATTACTACTAATTATTACTAAATATACACACATTCATAGCACAAAAAAAATATTAGTAATGAAGATTTTAGCAACAACATGAGCATATGATTAAAGCCTTAGATCCTTTCAACCCTGTAAAAGTGTTAATTTGAATTAGACAATAGCTAACAGGCAGCTCGGTAGCAAGGTAAAATCTGTATTCCAGAACTCCGGCTGCAATACAAATATGGTATTAAAGGAATTACTGTGTAAACTAATGGGTCGCCATAACCACATACGAGAACAATTGCTACAGCATTCCCATTCAGTGTTGCAACAAGATTCCATCCTAGTATCTGAAAATATCTTCATGAATGCCAGATAAAACAATACCACAAGTGTACAAAAGGTTTTAGGTACTCTGAAGATATGGTTGTGTTCTACATTCATTGGAGTGGAATATAGAACCTTACCATATCTTCAGTGCCATTTGAAATACAACAGTTTTAACACAATACACATCGTCTACAGTATGCTGCAGTACAGTGTAAGTGTTAAAGTGTTTTATTGTTTATAATACCTTAAATGATGATACAAATGTGTTTCCCACTGCAGTGTATGCTCATATTGTCAATACCAATGCTCAGCTTTTAAGGTTGCACATTGCCAAACTGGTGGAACGAGCCAATCACAATGTACCATAGCTTTACTGAGTGAAGATTTTGAGTAACGCATTGGTACTAACTGTGCTAGGTGAGCTGGAGGAACTGTCAAGTTCCTCGGGAGAATCCTCATCTTCTTCAGGGAGGACAGGCATGATCAGGGATTGCGGTGCACGATGCCGTGTCCGGGGGAAAACAAAGGGGCTCTTGGCTGGATTGGTTTGAGTTGGGGAGTCCTCAAATGGCTGTTGAGTCTGAACCCAGGGAAAGCAGTACAACTTGTGGTTCCCTCCTTCCTGGAACCAGAATTAGATGCACGCACACATAATGTCACACAGAAGCAAAAGGCGTGTGAGAAAATGCAAACACTAATGGCATGTTACTGCAAGGGAAACCACAAAAAGACATGACACTTCCTCCTACATGACAAGTGTACTTCTACATTTGCTTAAGAATTGGAGTGTAAATTGGTGGTTATGTCTGTTTGAACTTTGATTTTGGCTGACAAAAACAATGTTGTGAACAGGATAAGACAGGAATAGTATTGCAGTTGCACTATTCTCTCCAATAACCGGTTCATGATGCAATTTGTTAATGTTGCAGTATTCCAGACCGAGCATAATTTAATCTCTAGCATCTTATTAATGTAATCGTGCAACAGACAAATGCGTCACACATATCAGCTGCATCTTTTTTATTGCTAAACCTGACCAGCAAGCCCTGCGGCCTCCAGAACTCTGCATAAACAAATGTGACCTTACTGCCTCCAGAGGTGGGGGGAGAATGAGACAAGTTAATCTGGGACAACAGGAATCCCAGAGGAATGCATTCTTCCAGCTAATAAAGTTAGACTTGTTTCATTCTAAGAATGAACAAAGAAAAGCAAGAGACCCATGTCTTGAAACAAATCTAAACAGTTATGTACGGCAAATAAAGCAGGGTGGGCAGAGAGGTAGAAACAATGGCGTTGTATGTTAAAAGGTTGTTAGGGTAATCATAATCATGATGAATTAAATCAGTATAGAACAGTGTTAGCTTTAACTAATGGAAAACATCAACACCTCCACGTATCCTATCAGCATCAAAATATGTCTATGGAAATATTTCCCTTGGAAAGTATCATACAGCAGTCAGAAATATCCAAATCTGACATGCCATCAGTCAGAGCGCCGTCTGGAGTCTCTATCTCTGGGTATATCTCTCTGCCAGGGCTCACTGCATGTCCCTGTGCCTCAACTCCAACCCCACCCAACTCAGACTGTCCTCCCTCATCCTGCCCCCCTCTCCAACTGTCTTCAGCCACCCTCTGAGCCCCCCAGAGTCAGCCCTCAAGCAGTACTTATTCTGTCCCTGGGTATGTTAGAGAGTGTTTGTGTGGGAAGCCATATCCCAGGAAGGATGTGTACTCCTTAAATGGATAAAATACTTATGATTTTGCATCCTTCAATTCAGAACAGTATGCATGAGTGTGTGTTTATTTTGAACTACGGTCATTTTAGCACCTACAAATCACTGTAATGTTTTAATAATAATAACGTAATTTTTTCTTTACACATGCTATGAAAAAGTAGGCCGTCTAAAAACATTGTGGTTACAAGACAGTGGTATGACTTGACGTCATGGTATAAATAAAATGCAGCTTGCAACCAAATTAACCAAATGGAATAACAATACATAGAACATCATTGTGCAACGTTTATAGTTGTCAGGAAACTGTACTGAACATTCTGTTTTGGAGCAGAATTCTCTTGTCTAAAAGGGTATACAGCCACTTCTGATGCACAACTTTTTGACATGTTACTTCAGCGCCATTGTATGTCTGAAAAGGGCAATCATTTCTTGATGGAACCTCATTCCTTTTGGAATACAGCAATTTACTAAATTTATTTTTTGCTGAAATTGGACTGTAAGAAATTCATTTTTGGATGGGGATAAACTCTTCAGGTCCTCTAAATCACCCAGGATAATCAACAGCAGATCCAGGTCAAACAGAGTCTAAAGAATGTCTATATCTGAGAAGATCCCATTTGTTAATAACCCACGAGGGTGAACAGAAACAAGGTCACTTAAAGCAAAGGTAATCAAACACAATGAGACAAAGGTGCGGGGAAGGGGTGGCACTGCCATCGTTCCCATGCCGGTTGTTAATACAAGGAGCGCCACAGAATTTTGTCACCTGCTATATTGTCACCCAGGGACACCGGCGTTCAGTTGGCAAAATGCTCATTCACGTAATTCAAGATGTCAACTAATTATCAAGCCGCTGAAAAGTTAATCTGGTAGAATAGTACAGTGTTACACCAAAACATTTCAGGGTTCAGAAAAAGGTGATTTAAATACCCCTGATCTGGACTCACCTTATTTGCGCCTGTTTTTACAACAGTTGGAAACTCTTGAGAATGGAAACTCCCACACTGTTCTTGATCACACCCAAGTGTTGGTTTAAATTTGTTGGTCCTCCCACTATCTTCTCGCTCAGATGCTTTGCTACCAGCATTGCCTCCTGGGTCTGATGGCTGATTCTCACAGTCTTCAGATGAGACTAATCCACTACCATGGTCTTGGGCATCTGACCGGCAATAGTCATGGGAACTAGGATGCTCCGATCTGAGACTGGTAGAATCCATCAGCACATTGTTATTTATCCATAATAACCAAAATCATATCCGACACAATTATAAACCACATATCAGCCTAAACATTTGAGTTAACTTCCACAGCTTTCTGCTCTGTGAAATGGCAGCAACTCCTCCTGCTAAACCCTGACAAGTGGGCCTTTCCTAAAACACTAGGCAATTCTCTGACATTTTCTAGCTTCCTCCAAGGAATGTACTGAGTGCCCCTGTAAGTTATTGGGGCTCTGGTGTGTGACCATGTAAACACTGACATCTCTGTACAGTCTCACTTAAGCCTAGCTCTTCAGTGTGGGGGAATGTTCATCTAAACACACGCAATACCCTTTCCTGTAAAAGATGGAGAATATAAACACTAACCCTGCTACATTCTCATTGGTAAGAGCAGGAGCTGGATTTTCACAGGCAAACCGAGGGGCTGTTTCCAATGGGATGGTAAGAGGAGGTGCACACTCGTTGTGGACGAGGGATGGGGGCGGGATGGAACCTACCAGAGGGAGGAATCAGTACGGTCAGACAGGGAGGTCTCAGACAGTCACAGAAACCACAGTTTGGGGACAGAGTAGCAGACGTGTGAAAAAAAGAAACACTAAACAAGCAGACGGAAAGGAGATACAAGCAGAAATGAAAGTCGCTCCAGATTGGAGTATCTGCTAAAAGACTAAAGTGCTAATGTGTAAAAATTACAGGCAGATGAAGTGACAGGCAGATGAATGGTAGCAGTTTGAACTGCCAAGAAGTGGAAGTGATTCAAATTACACTTGGTGTATTACCTAAAAATACAGTTACAGGACCATCACAACTAGTGCTGTTGTGATCTCGATCTGGGATAAAGTCTGGATATTGGACTTGGCTTGGTATGTGGTCATCAGTGGAGGGCGCCTTGGGGTCGTCACAGCTCTGAAATAGAGAAGCCAACATCTTCCATTACACATGAATAAACTATGCTGTGTCATACTCATTCATCATCTCCTAGTCCCTACCAATGTGTAATGTTTTATGGGGCAGTTAGTATCAATCCCAGAGATTAGTGATTTAGCGTTATATGTTTGGTATGCACTAAGCATAAGAGAAAGAACAATAAGCTGTAGAACAGAAAATATTCAAAACCATCAACCCTTATCTTTAGGCATTATTAATCCTGAGTACATATTTCATTGAAGAATGTCTTCCTGAGTCCGGACACAGTACAGGGAGAGTGTATGCTGGTAAATGTCATGACCAACATGGAGACATGGCTAAAGGGTGCTGGGACTTGAACCTAATGGCCCTATGTCTCAGAAGAGAGGATATACACTGTTAAGCAGTCTCCACACAAACGAAAAGGAAAAATCTAAATGAAAAAACGGATGTTTATATAGTATGATTATTCTTACTGAGCTAATCAAGTCCACCAAATGTGTACAAATTCAACAGCTTGAAAATTTTGTTTTTATTTGAAACATTTTAAACCAAAAATAACTTTTTACATAAATGAAATCAATGTTCTATTGTAGCATTCACAGAACTCACTGTCCAGCTTACACAGAGATTACAGTGCCTTTGGAAAGTATTCAGAATCTCTCCACATTTTGTTGTGTTTTAGACTTCTTATGTCTAATTAAAAATATGTTTTACCATCAACCTATGCACAATATAAAATAAGGACAGAGTGAAAACAAGTTTATGCCAATTTCTTAAAATGAGAAACAGAAATATCTTGTACATAAGTATTCAGACCCTAGGGCATTTTACTTCAAATTTAGCTCAGATGCATCATACGTACTTTGATCATCCTTAAATTATCTTTAGAATTTGATTGGACATGATTTAGATAGGCACATACATGTCTATATAAGGTCCCACACTTTACAGTGCATGTCAGAGCAAAACCCAAGCCATGAAATTCAATGAACCTCCAAGATAGAAGTAGACCTCCAAGATAGAATTATGTAGAGGCATAGATCTGAGGAAGGTTATACAAAACTGCTATAGCAATAAACGTTCTCAGGACCACTGTGGGCTCCATCATTGTGAAGTCTGAAACCACCAAAACCTATCCAAGATTTGGCTGTCTTGCCAAACTAAATAAATGGGCAAGAAGGGCCTTAGTTAAGGAGGAGAAACCAATAGTCATTCTAAAAGAACTTCAGAGTTTCTGTGCAAAGATAGGAGAACCTGCCACAAGGACAATCATCTCTTATGCACTCCACCAATCAGTCCTTTATGCTAGATGGAAGTCACTCCTGAGTAAAATAAATATAACATGCCTCCGATCTGCTGAGAGAAAAATCTTAGGCCCAAATGCCAACTCCTACCTCTAGCGAAAACAAGGCACCTCTCTTAAACTGGCTAATACAATCCCTACGGTGGTGCACAGTGGTGGGAGCATCATGCTATAGGGATGCTTCTCAGTAGCAGGGACTGGGTTCTAGTCAGGATTTATGGAAAGATGAACAGAGCAAAATACAGGGAGGTCCTTGAAGAAAACCTGATCCAAAGCGCACAAGAACTCAGACTGGGGTTCATGAGGATTCATCTTTCAGCATAACAGTGACCCAAAGCAACTCTGGAGTAGCTATGGTACAAGCTTGAGAATGTCCTTGAGTGACCCAGCCAAAGCCAGGACTTAAACCTCATTGAACATCTGTCGGGACACCTGAAGCTTGCAGTTTACCACACTACCCATCTGAAAGAGCTTGAGTAGGATTTAGCTAACTCCAGTCGCTTAATTGGGTTTGGTGACAGCAATGGCTTTCTTCCGGCAACACTTCCAAAAAACATGTTGTCATAGAGGTGATGTCTAATCATAGTTTCAGAGACCAGGATGAAACCAACTTCTGTAATTCTCCAAATTTCATCCAAAATACATGTCCTCTTCCTGGCAGGTTCATCACAGAGCCAGTCGTTTTTTATTTTTCTATTATTGCCGCAATAGTGATAATGAATATTTTCAGGCATGTAGTGATTTTTTTATAACCATTGTTTGATTTGTGAAGGTCAACTACTTTTTTGTCTAATTTTATTAGTGTGTTCTTTTGCCTTTTCCTTCTTAATAGATGACTAAGGAAGTTCAGCCTCTGTGTCACCTCACTGAGACATAATGTCCATAAAAAAATACATGCCCATTTTGAATTTGATGCCAGCAACATGTTTCAAAACAGTTGGGACAGGGGCATCTTTACCATTGTTGCATCATCTCTTCTTTTAACAACAGTCAGTAAGTGTTTGAGACCTGAGGAGACCAACTGCTGCTGTTTTGAAAGTGGAATGTTGTCCCATTCTTGCTTGATATGGGATTTCAGGTGTTCAACAGTTCGGGGTCTCCTTTGCAGTATTTGTCATTTCATAACGCACCAAATGTTTTCAATATGGGAGAGGCCTGGACTGCAGGCAGGCCAGTTCACACCCGGACTCTTTAATTACACAGCCATGCTGTTGTAATACGTGCAGAATGTGGTTTGGCATTGTCCTACTGAAATAGATAAGGCCTTTCCTGAAAAAGACATTGACTGGATGGCAGCATGTGTTGTTCAGCATTTATGGTGCCTACACACAAGTGCAAGTCACCTATGCCATGTGCACTAATGCACCCCCATTCTATCATAGATGCCGGCTTTTGCACTGTTCACTGATAACAAGCCGGATGGTCCCTCTCCTCTTTAGTCCAGAGGACGCGGCGTCCATGATTCCCAAAAAGAAAATTTTGATTCGTCAGACCACATGACAGTTTTCCACTTCGGCTCAGTCCATCTGAAATGAGCTTGGGGCCAGAGAAGGCGCTGGCATTTCTGGATGTTTTTTATGTATGGTTTCCTCTTTGCATGGTAGAGTTTAAACTTGCATTTGTGAATGCAGTGACGTATTGTGTTCACAGACAATGGTTTTCGGACCTGTTCCTGAGCCCATGCACTGATTTCCACACCAGAATCGTGTCTGTTTTTAATGCATTGCTGTCTGATGGCCTGAAGATCACGGCCATCCAATATTGGTTTTCGCCCTTGTCCCTTGCGTACAGAGATTTCTCTGGATTCTCTGAATCTTTTAAGGATATTGTGTACTGTAGATGATATGATCCCCAAACTCTTTGCAATTTTATGTTGTGATACGTTATTCTTGAATTGTGGCAATATTGGCCCACGTAGTCTTTCACAGAGTGGTGAACCGCTACCCATCCTCACTTCTGACAGACCCATCCTCTCTGGGATGATCCTTTAAAAAACAATCATGTTACTGACCTGTTGCCAATTGACCTAATGAGTTGTTTGATATTCCACCGGGTTTAGTTTTTTAGCATTTCACAAAATTTCCAGTCTTTTGATGCCTCTGTCCCAGGTTTTTTTAAGTGTGTTGCTGGCATGAAAATCAAAGTGAGCATGTATTTTCCATGAAACAGTAACATTTCTCAGTTTCAACATCTGATATGTTGTCTTGGTACTATTTTCTATTGAATATAGGGTTTAAATGATTTGCACATCATTGCATTCTTTACATTTTACACAGCAACCCAACTATTTTGGAAACAGGGTTGTAATTGGAATATTAGAATTTCTTCGTACGATTTTCTAAGGGTGCCAGTGTTTGGTTACACTTTAATAAGATAGTAAAAATTGGATAGTTAGGGTTTGGTTTAAAATAAGTGTTAGTGTAAGAGTTATTACACTAACTAAGAGTTATTGATATTCTGTAGATAGTTTGTAAAGCATCAACAGATTAGCTATCCAAATAAAGGGTTACGTATATTTTAATTGGACAATTTTCACTCATTAAAGTTAGATTCATATGATTTGTTAAGTGTACGATTCTAGACGTTCTGGACATTTTGACTACATCCATGAGTTGGAGGGTGCAGTGAGGTCACGCATAGAACCAAAGGACTCCTTCTCATCATCATGCCTGAGCATTTACTCCTACACAGTTCTATATCTGTACATGATGACGGAGATAAGGCAGAGAGAGCACGTTCAAAGTTCCATTACTGACAAAACCATAATATTAGCAACTGTCCCACAGTAACCCAGAAGTGGTCTGAATTTAAAAGGCTGCAATGCAGATGTTTGACAACATCGCAACCTACAGTAGAAGCTCTGTCCTGTCCGGAGTCAAGAACGTTTCAAGAAATCTGCAGTGAGAAAAAACTCCAAAGCAAACAGTCTAGGTGGCCATGCTCAGCTGTAGAAGTCTAAACAGAGATTCCCATGGCAGTCCATGACAATGAGATGAATATTGCAGTGGAATTGAATCCCTCTGATTATTTCCTGCCAGACATGGGAGTACATGCATGCCTGCAAGGCTCTGTCCACTGGACGCACAGGGCTTATCTCCTGACGCAAGCTATTTCAGGGAACATGGTCTGTCTTCATTGACCACGGATTGAATTATGAAGAAGAAAAAAATGTTGGGAAATGACACAGATGTCCCCTATATAGGTCCTTAAGGGCCACATTTACCTCATGGAAAGGCAATGGCCTGGCTTTGCTGTTCCTCATGAGAAAGTGAGCTGAGAAGAGCATTCACCCAACCCCCCTCTCTTCTGTTATGTAAGCACTCTGCCTGTTGCCAGATTTGTTTGAAATTTGGTTGTGTGAAGCACAAGCAGTACTAGACCGGCAGAGGAAGTTGTGGTTATACAGCCATCATCCCGAGAGAAGGATATGTAGGGAGTATGAGAAAGGAGATAGACATAGTGATGGGGGGGGGCAGGTGAGCTTGTTCAAGATAAGCTGTCATGTAGGAAGACGATTCAAATGGCAATATATAGCAACAAACAAATTAACCATTAGATGTAGCTGACCAGTGGCGGTGGATGAATTAGCAGTTACAGCATCAGACCAGTCATCAAAACATTGCTAGATCAAATCCCAAAGTAAGTATATGTGCAACTTGGAGACAATTTTTTCTAGTTTCATTCCCTAAGCAAGCCATTGCTTCCTAAGATGTTACAGCCAATTGGACCTTCATAATAAGTATAGTTATTTAAAACAAAATCTGAAAAAAGGATGATGAACAATATAAAGGTTTGACATGGCTTTCAAATTGGTGCACACATACCTACAAATACCAACCATAAAGTGCACATCATGTAGCTATAAACTCTTCAGTCTCTTAACAAATACAGCACACATACAACACACCATCCCCACCTGTCCACACAGTATAGAATAGATATAGCTGTACCTGTTGTTCTCTGTGAGAGATACCACCACCACTGCTTAGCAACTCCACATAAAACCGGCAGGACCTTCTCTCAGTCAAACTGTCATTCCTAGATTCTTTCAAAGAAAAACCCAGCTATCCCTGGTCGTCTTTTCCTTTCCCCTCCGTTCCCTGTCTTTTTTTTTGTTCAGCGCCAGCCTCTCTTTCACTCCTGGGAGCTTTGACCATTTAAGGAGAAGGCTCCTTGTGCCTTTCTGGGCTGCTGCTATATGTGTGCAGCTCTGCACTCAGCCCTGACTGATCACATCCCCTGAACTACGCTCATACTCTGAGCTCCAACTCGAAAGCTTGTACTCAGCCTGCAAGCGCCAAATGGCTTAGTCTGTGTCTGTTGTCATTTCGATGGGATGGGGGATTTACAAGGCAGGGTTGTGTTTGATAAAAACACTATAATTCAAACTGTCATCATTTTACCACCACCAGAGCAGAGGTTTTGTGTAGAGGTAGGCAACTACATCAGTCACTGGTGGATTTCTGCTGGAGTGGATGGTCGATGGCCAGAGAATAATTACAATAATTAGAAAATATAATTTGAACATTCCATATTAACCATAAAAATATTATATTTGAAAATAACAAAACATTTCATAACTTCATTATATTGAGATATGATTTCTCTAAATTTATTTGTGGAAGCTTGGTAACATATTTCCTTAATAAAAACTAATTTCAGTTTGTATTATCCCTTACAAGCAAAATAAATTAAGTTGCTTGATGCATTCTGCATGCAGGCCATCTATTTCTGACTCCTGTTCAGGGTTAAAAGAGTCTCTATCTCAAGAAAGAAGGGTGAATGGCTAGCTCCTTTAGAGCCTAGACACATATACAAACACATACAAATCTCATGCACATCCACTAATTCACATCCTCTGGTCCCTAATCATAGATAGATGAAGACAGATATGGAAAGCCCCAGTGAAACTGAAATATTTTTTAAATACCAAATTGTGAGGTTATAATGTTCTGTACAGATCATGAATACACTATGAGAACAAAAACCTCATACAACATATCAGAAAACGTAAGTGGATGTAGAATCAACAAGTAACAACTACCACTGTACAGAACCTGTTGACATTTAAAATAAGAATAAAAAATGGAAAATGCCTTGTTTCATTTTGTTATTATAAAACAATCCAGTAATGACCTTCTAAGTAGCCTGTATCTCCCAGGGCGTGGTGTGACCATACAGAATGCTTTAATATGGGCTGACATGTCTCTGCTATAGTGTGAGTAGAATGGTTTATCTTAGGGTTGAGTGTTTGAAGCCCAGAAAGGATTAGGGCTAAAACAAGAAAATGCTGTAAAAAAAACATTCCACATATTCCTTTCATATTTAATTAATTTAGATCAAAAAGGAAGCTAGATTCAGAGGCACAAGCCTGTAGGCATGTGTTTTATTGCTACTGAACTGTTAGAGAACAAAGAGCTTAGTCATCTAGGTTATATGATAAAACATTACATTACAGACATCATTACAGATGCAGTAAACTCATTACATCAGAAATATAAATGTATAAATGCATCAGAATTGTATGAAAAGGGGAAACATTTAATATGAACTGGATTTTTCCCTCATTATTGTTATCCTATACAACACCTAATTGGACCATTATATACATATATATATATGTGTGTGTGTGTGTGTGTGTGTGTGTGTGTGTGTGTATTTTCTTACCTTGCTAACATTGTGGCTGCATCCTCCAGGTGGTGAATAAATGGCACCTGTTTGAACCAAACCAGAGAAAGTGAGGGGGCCTCAATTTGCATGTTACAGTTACTTTATGTCATGCAAATGAATTCCATTAAAACAGACAAATTGGATAGTATTCCTCTTAGAATGACGCACTGAGTGAGCTGTCTGTCTGATTGGTGGGCCAAACAGTATTTCAAGAAGCACTCAACCTCACACCCTACCTTATTTCTAGGGGCAACAATAACCTGGCAACCAGTTTCATGGGAAAATTGATCCTTTGGTTGAAAGAACTTGACCCATGACACAGCTATTGTGTGCCATATTCTTTGAACGTCTCCTGAAAGATCTCGTTCCATGAAAACCAACAAGAATCAAAGTGACATTAATGCTAAGTGCCACCTAAAGCATCCTTACCATTGAAAAAGTCCCTCTAGATTATAGATCTAATTATAGAGGGAAATACAGTGATCACAAGGATCTACAACTCATTCATACTGGAGTCAGAAGCAGGGCTGTGAGAAAATGTCCATAGAACATCTTGTAAGCATTTTTTTCACAATTTCGCCACCAAGAGATCTCAACCATAAAAGGTAATAATGGCCTTTTTTGCTTTTATGAACTTAATATAAATGTCAAGGCACCTGCTTTAACAGAAAAAAATATATTGTTACCAGTTGCTCAAGTAAAGACTACAATTGATGATTTATAGGCTATATCAATAGAGTGCATACTGAATTGCATGTACAATATTGCTTTAGTTTACCAAACTAATAAAATATTAAAGATTTAACCAACATTCTTGGTTTTAGTTTCATATGTCCCCATATTAACCATCTCCTTAATAGGTCACTAAGGAGTTATAGTATTTTAATTTACAGACAAATAGGGCTGTGAATTTAACTTGTACGTAACATTTAAAACAACCAAGCCCTCACTGTATGGATGTCAATTTCATATCAGCCTTAAGCTGATTTCAGTATCTACAGCTCCTTTGACGGAGAAATGCAGCTAGGATGAATGCAGCCAGGAGCCACATGAATTGGGCAAGATTACACACAGCCCACACCTAGGTGTATTACAACAGGTCTCTTCCATTATCCCACATATCAAATGACATGTCAAACAACAGTTCCTGCAGTACCTTCATTCAGTATGAGTTGTTCTAGCATGAATGTCTTAGAATGCCTGTCAGAATGCTTGAAGTGTAATGATGTGATCTGAGCATGAGAAGATGCTTCTGACATATTGCTGTTCTCACGGCTGCTGCTTCATTTGTTAAGCAAATAGAAGACAAAATACACTGGCTGAACAGGTGTAAGGGTCAGATGATATATCATACTGTGCAGTACAATACTGCACTGATCACCAACTCTCTAAATGCACCAACTAGAAGGCCTGTTCATACCAACATGACTTCTACTGTTCTCCAGCCAGACTCCTCAGGTTGACCACCTACGAGGCTAAGGGACTAATAAACCATGTGGCAATCGCTTTGCGTGGTGTACTCTGGTCATGACATTCACAAACACTTTGTGATGAGTGAGACTCATGAAAGGGACCTCAGTCTCTCTCTGCCAGCTGCTTTGAATATAGTGAAATCTGCTGGGTTTATTACCAGCATCGTTATGGACTGAAAATGCAACTGAAGTGGTAAACACTAATGTCCCAATTTCTGTTACAGTCTGGATATACAATGTCCCAATTTCTGTTACAGTCTGGATATATTTCAGATGTAGTAATCTAATCATACCACTTAAAAGGAGGCACTGATATGGGTTGTGGCCTTCCATCACAGGCTCCGGTGCAGAGGGGTTCATGCTTCTGTCTCTGGCTGTACCTTCAACATCATGAGGGGCTTTTTGCCCTGTAGGACAATGGAACTTTGGAAAAGTAGAGAGAGAGAGAGAGGACAGTTAATTGCAATGACTTTAGGTTTAGACTTCAGAGAACAAACACAGCATACTAAAATAGATAAAATAATTAATCATCTTTCATAAAGATGGAATATGAGCATTTGGGGCTACTTAGCAAAAATAAAAATAGTAGACTTCTGAAAATGTTGTTTTTAACAGAAGTTTTGTTTTTAGGACATACTTTCTTGACTCTTACACAGAAAAGGCTACAGCACACACATTCACTTGGGGCTCGGCTGTGACTCTGGTCTCAAGGGCATTGAGCTGACTGTCTGTTTCTGCTGCTCTTGTTAAAGCCTCCCCCACCTTCTGAGTGATTCTCTCCATCCTCTCCTTGACCAGACTGACCCTCCTCTGACCCTCCCCGACCAGCTCATCTGCCTCCAGGGCACCTTCGACCATGGCCTCCAACTTCCTGAGGGTCTCCAGCAGACTCTCAGCGCTTACGGGCTGGGCCGCTACACTCCCCGATCCACCCAGCTGCCCCTGGGGGTCTGCAGCCACAGCCATGTCTTCGCGCTCCTTTGTGGCCTTGTCTTCAGCCCAACCAGGTCCCTCTCTCACCATGCAGGTCTCTTTGTCTTTGGTGAGAACAGTCCTTCTGTCCTGAGTGTCTTGGTGCTCGGTGACACCCTCCTGGGCTGTCCTCAGAGCCGCCTCGAGGTGGTGCAACTGGGCCCTCATCTGTGTGACTGTGTGCTCTGCCTGCTGGAGGTTGACCCTTGTCTCAATGAGGGCCTGGCTAGGCTGCGTCCGGCTGTCCTCCAGCCTGGCCTCGGTCCTACTCCCCTCTACCTTAAGGCCTCTCCACCAGTTCAACATGGCTGCCCTCTTGGTCTGGGGATTCTTCCTCTGGGCCCGTTGCTCCAGTAGCCTCCTGTGTACTGGCGCCTTCTGCTCCGTCTTCTCCCGGAGAGCCTTCTGCAGCTCCAGTTCCTTCAGTCTGAAAGAACTTCATAAACAACTCACTCACACTGTGTCACTGAAGTAACACGGTGTGTCTTTGACAGAAATCTAGTAACTACTGTTGACAGCATAATGTTAGTTCTCGGCATTGCTCTTGCTTTAGAAACACCACACTTTCTTTTTCATTGCCAAAAGTCGTCAGTAAATAAATCAGTTCTCATGCTTCTACAATGCGAGCGATTACAACAAATGAGAAAAGGGGGTAGAAACTCACATACACATTAACCAGCTGCTGCTTGATGCTAGCCTGCGGTGGCTGGGTGAGGGGATATTGGCTGCTGAAGGTCTCAACGGCACAAGCAACAGAATCCTGCTTGATTGGACAGACATGAGACTGTGTGTGTTTGTGAGTATGATTGGGTGTGTTTGTGTGTTTGTGGGTGCCAGTGTGTGTGTGTATGTATATTTCACACTCACCCTCTCTGGGCAGTGTGCGTGGAGAAGTTGTGACAGCTCAGCTGATTTGATCCTGTGAATGATGTTTTGGATATCATCCCTGGGAGCAGTGGGGTTCGGGAGCCCACATATTGGGCCAGCCCTGTCTTCCAGATCCCCATGTTGCTGAGGGAGATACGGACTGATTATAACTCTACAGTTACATGGTATGTTGTGATAACCCGCTGCAGAGCTGAAAGCCTGTGTTACCTGCTGAATGTCCTCCATCTCAGCATGCAGAGAGTGGCAATTTGGAACAACTCCTCTACTTCCATGGAAACCAGGTGGACTGCTACAGTGTCTGTCAGACCTGTGAATAACAACATTACGTCCCATTGCGATGATGTCATTCACATACATTTTCAGTAGCAAGAGAGCCCAAACATATATGTCATCTGAACGGCTGTTTAGGTTGGTTTTTGGTAAAGTTATGTTTAACATGCGGACATAGAAATCACTTACCACATCACTTACAACATCACTTACCACAAAAGAGCTCGCTGGGAATGCTCGGACAAACGCATGAACTCTGATTGTAGCCCCTTCAAAAAAAAAATGTAATAATAATGCAAGCTACTTTTTTTTATTTTCTATTTCTTGTTGAAGAAAAAAAATCTACTTTCTGCTGTGCACATACATAATTCAGACACTCGTAATGCTGATTATTATTATGAAGATACCTCAATAATTCTATGGTTCTCCAGATGAGAGTTCTTCAGCTTATCCGTTAGTATGTCTTTCTGAAAAGGTGTAGGAAAAGATGACCTATGTAATCATTGTAAAGCAGAGGATGCAGTCACTTAGTGTGAAGATATAGTATACTAACCTCAACGAGTTCCCTATCTCTTACAGCCAGCATGACAATAGTTTCTTCAAGTTCCTCCTGCAAAACACATTAGAGGATCTCCATTACTCGATTCCCATCTCAGTGACAAACAAGAATAATTTTGCCAGCAGTTCTTACCCTCATCTCAGCATTAACCTTCCTCAATATGTTGAGACAATCTTCAGAACAAGTCCTATCGTGGAGAAGTTGTTCATTCTGCAGAATACATCTTTCTGTCACATACATAGGATCCAGATGACATGAGAAATGTTGTATTTTTTATTAATACATTAATTACCTTGTCTTCAAGCACTTTAATATGTGCTTTCAGGCAGTCAGATTCTTTGCTCTAAATTGAAAATAGAATTGTGCAAATGCATACAGGAATTTCAATAAAGTGCTCTCTATTTGATTAAATTGAAGCAATTTGAATGACATTTTCTTCATTCATTTCCTCTACAGTAGCAGGTCTAAAGCCAGCTCAGGGCATAATGTGTGCGGGTACCAGTTTGCAGCTGCTGGCCTGGGCTCGACTGGCCCTCTCCTGTGCATCCCTCAAGGCTCTCCTGGCCTCTTCCAGCTCCTCCACCAGGGACCTGGATCTCCCCTCCGAATGCTGGGCGCTAGGCACATTACACAAACAGGTTGGCAACAATAAATCATTTGAAATATGATGCCTTGTAATAATAGATCCATGTAATGTTGTATATATATGTCAACACATCATATGGCTTGTCTTCACAGACAGTACCTGGCTAGCTTGGCACTTAGTTCCGTGATCTCGGCTGTGAGCTGCAGATTGATGTCCTCACACTGAGATACTGTCATCCACAGGCTGCTGTTCTGCTTACTCATCCTATGGAGGGCATGCTTCAGCTCAGCCACACTGACCTGCAGCTCCCTGGAGTCACTGGAGCCAAAGGAGTAGTCAGCATTAATACATGATGTGACAACAGAGAAAAAGTACAGTATACTCTTTGATTATTTATGGCTGAGAAAGCTGAAAATTTACCAAGAACACTGCTCTTCTTCGAAGAAGTTAGTTTTAATTTTACGACCTGATAAATCCATCCCTGAAAGTACAACACAATTATTTTGTGAGCGTATTAAACTGAAGTCTGACAGTTTCCCAGGCCGCCTACCAAAGTTAAACCTTACCATTTATAGACACTTTGCGAGAATCTGTCAGTGAATTATGTTTGTTGTCCTCGTGCTTGCTGAAAAATCCAATCAATCATTAGTCTCCAATTACAGGTGCAAATCAGATCAGCAGTGAGCAGGCTTACTGATACCATACTGAAAAAAATCACAGGGATTCAGCAACAAATATCACAACAGACATTTAGCAACACATTTAATTCATTTTTTTATGTAAATTCTGAGGCATGTTTATGATTATTAGGCTGCTGCAGTTTGAATGTTCCTTCCTCACCCATCCTGGCTGCACTGGGCAATCCACTCAGACATGGTGGATCGAAACGTGGCCCTACTCATAGCAGGGTCCAGACCCTCAGGGTCAAGCATGCACTGCAAAGCATTCAGCCTGCCATGTTCTGGGCTCTGGCCAGTCATAGTCTGTAGGTACTGCATGATAGTGGAGGCCAGAACCTCACCTATTGGGAACAAAGACTTGGAAGCATGCTAGAATACACAGAACAAAATAATGTACCTCTGTTATTACAAGAGATGATTTGTACCTGTGCCAGCGGTATTACATGCCTCAAATGTAATATCAAGAAGCTCATCCTCAGAGAATATATTTTTGTCCACAGTAGAATCTTCTGGTCCACAGCCACTCCACACTAAAACATCCATTAAGCTGTGTCATATACAACTTCAAATAAGCAAATTCCAAAAGGAAAGTACAGTGCTTTTAGTTTTAAACAGAAATGTTGTCAATTTAAAATCAAAGTGTTTGAAAGCGTTCTGTGTTTACTAAAACCCAAAAATGCCTGGTTTTAACAATGCTATTTAACCCTTAGTTATGTTAGGGTCAAATAGTCATGTTTTAAGACTTTGATTTGTCTGAAATACCTTCTTTTTTTTATCTCGATGAAACTTGATGATATCCTCAACATTGTGTATATAAACACATAAAAATTACAGTTGTATTGTTAGGGTCAAAATGATCCAGTGGTGGAAAATAGATGAAAATGTTTGTTGAAAATCCTTCTGAGTGCAGATATATAATGGAATCTGTGTCACTACACCTCAAAACATTTATACACACACACACACAAACACACACACACACACACACACACACACACACACACACAAATACATTTTGTACATACAAACTATGCTTTTCCGTGCAAACATATCACTTGAGCAATTTAATATTCTCCAGAGTAGATTGCTTTGATAACTGTGACACAAGACCAGCACATCGTGTGAGAGACTAACCGCGCGTGGCGTGAGAGCATTCCCAAAAACCTTGCCCCTGTGAACATCGTCATGGCTTATTGTGCAGCGATGACCAGCCCTGCTCCATCTGATTCCCCAAAATTTGATTTGTATGTAACATGTTTTGACCCAAAACACAAAAGTTGTCACTATTATCAAAATATCTAGACATATTATTAAGCAGAACAATGTCTAGACTCTAGAACAAGAAAATGTAATTGTTAATTTTGTCCATCATAGCAAATATAGATACATTTAGGTTTTTATGATGTAAAAACAAGTATCATGAGGTAAATGTGGTCTAAAAAAACTAGTAAATGTTATTATTTATATGAGTAATGAGTTGGTTATGGATGTCAAACACATTTGTCGGGGGCTAAAATATCAATAGTGAGTCAATTTGACCGGCTAACATAATGGATGTAACCAAAATGTTAACATAACACAAGGGTTAATGACAATCCCATTGATAATAAGTAAAGAGAAATGCTCACTTTCATTGATTTCCAACATCTGGTGATGCTCTATGGAGCTGACTCCAGAGTCCCTGGAGAGAGCTAGTGCTATAGGTCCCCTTCTGTCCTCTTGCAGTGACCTGGTCAGAGATGATGGACTGCTATTTTCATGGTTTTCACTGTGGCTGATCTGATTAGACTCATCTGGGAAATTCTGACCTCCATCAACTAAGTTCCTAGATGCCATGACCTGTCTGTGTATAAAGAAAAATATGACAATGCATATGAAAGACTTGTAACACTGTTTTACAAAATAGCCAAAAACGTCAGAATTAGCTGTTTTAAGACTCGTTATGAGCTAACTAAAGAAGTACATTATATGCTTATAATAACATACTTACATGTTGGGCTGAGTTCCAGTTAGAAAGAAAATGTTATTTTCTTTCATTATATTTAGGGGCCTAAAGACAAAAAAAAATACTTTTTTATATTTAGGCCCAAATTTAAAAAATGTATGCCTCAAAAATTTAAGTTTGATTATGGGCCACATTTGTGACTGTCAATTAAGTCAATCAGTCAGTAGCATACAAAGCAAAAAATACATTAGAAACCTGTCACAGAACAAAATAGAAGGTGCTTGTATTAGCTTACTTGATATCAAGTACATCTGACTGTTATTTATAAATCAACATTGCGTTATGAAGTTATGCACTATTTAAGCACGTTAGACATTATGAATAAATGTGAGAATACAAGAAATACTGTCTTACCTCCCATTTAGTAATATTATATCAAATGCTGCATGAAATGCTCATATGAAAAGGTTGCTGGTCAACAATACAACAAAAATCAAATTAGACGGTTGCTGCCAATTTGCAAAAGGAAAACCTCAAGATGCTCTTCAGCTAGCTTAGCCTTTGCCTGTTTTGATCATTCACTGATACACATCAAAACCAGCTGACACGCCTACCCCCTCACTTCAGCTCTACTGATGGTTGGTTCAGACCAGAACACAATCATTCACTTAATGGACTTTTTTAATTAACATTTGTCAGTTTAACATATCAAATGATTCTAGATCATCTGTAAAACACGTCATGTATGAACCAGTGGAAAATTATCATGTTTTATTTTGAATGCACAGAAAAGACTAAGAATACTATATTATGCTGTTAACATTCAAGTTTCTTTAGGATGGGGCTTAGTCGATGAAGATCTTATCTGAAATCAGCCCTGGCCACAGAAACACACCACACAGGATTATCACCAATATTATAGCTTTTAATATTGTTAGTCATCCCTGTCCAGACTTCTGGCGAAAAAAAACATAGAGATTGAACAAAACAGAAAAGAAGCCAGGCCAGCCTAGTTCTGCTGGCCTGCAATTGGAAGGAATGAATGTTATTGTCCCTGGCTGGTTTCGATCTGCAATTTTCTATGTGCCAGACTGTCTTTAACTATTATGCTATTTAAACAGCAGGTAGTGTTTCACGTGATAAGTGTCTACTGCCGTGCAAAGGCAAAAGGCCATAACTTCAATTTTGTTAGTAAATTAGTTATTGTCATTTTTGGAACATGAAAGATCTGCTTTATCGTGGGGACAAATATCTTGTGTCCATTTTTTTTTGTTGAGAAAATTGTGTATCGTCTTTGCCGTAACTTCCAAAAGCCCTGGAGAAGCCACGGCTGAATCCCATAACATCAGTTACAGATCTTTGGCTTTGTTTCACTGCACTCCGGTACACTCAAATTGCTGCGCATCAAAGTGAAGTGTTGTGAAAAATAGTCTTCCTTTCCCGCCAAAAAGAAGCAATAACTCAGGAGTTTGTGGATTCAAATAAGACTTTAATGAAGATCATAAAAGCTAAGTTGATCTGCAGAAACAACTGTCTTCTCAACCTCGGACACACAAATTTATACAATGGTAACTTGCATAATATCCCCTGGCCAACCCGTTATGCTAATCCCTGGGCAGATCTTCTCCCGATTCGCCATCATTGTTTCACAACCTTCCAAAATCTGTTCTTTGTTAAATATTGGTGCCGTAAGCTCTAGAAACTTCTGTAAAAATTAAAGAGCCGTTAGTGTCCGTAGTTTAATGCATTTGATTGTACCTTGCTTATACATTCATTGTCACTTGATTATTCCAATACAAGACTTATACATCATTTGATAATGATTATGCCGTTTACCATATTGATTGCTAACGTTTGTGATTAACATAATACATTCATTAATTCATGCAGTGTGAGAGTTCAGAAATATTCTTATGAAAAACCTCTATAGAAGTTACTGTTTACTATGCTGGAGTTATGGTGTTAGGCATATGCTTATGTATTAATATCTGTCATCGAAGCATTTCTGACACACACGGTGGTTTGAATAAAGTGTAAAGCAAATGGTGTTGCAGTGGTGTTTTTTTACAAACGTTACATCTAGCTTTTAAGAATGGCCCATTGCTCTTTTGGGAAAATGTTGGTGGAGATTGCTTTAAAATCCAGACACTAAGATCAGTGTAAGAAAGATTAGGCAACTACTAAAATTACTTTTTAGCTTAGGCTTGTTATGCAATGGCTGTAAACGTACAGTGGACAAATATTTCTGAGTGACAAAAATTGGAAAGTCTGAGTGGGTAATTGAACCGGGGTCAAAACATTAATAATATGTAACAGCGTCACAGAAGTTCCCACAAGACCACATGGCCTGCTGGTACTCAATACAACGCCGTACCCCGATGTTTACCCCAGCCGTTATGTTTTGCTGAAATAACGTCGGCAACAGAACGTTTATTAACGAAACTAAAGTGTACTCTTGTACAAAGATTACTGTAGATGGTCGTCCATACAATAACAGTTGAATAGCTAACCACTACGCTATATGTGAACTATGCTATGCAAATCGAAAACAAAAGCAATATGTTGGTTGTCGGTGCAGTTTGTCCATCGCAATATAACCATAAGCAGTTGTAATTTAGACTTTCTATATCGAAGCTTGTAGCCAGCGAAGGTTTAGTTTGAACATATCGCCTAATTTGTAGTAGCGAACGGTGAATGTCGAACTTTTTTTGCACTTATAGCAAACTTTTTCTTATAAAAAATGTCAATATATATTTTTTTTGATAATTCACTAACAACATTAATAGTACAAATGGTACATATTTCAGAAAATGTATTGTGCAAGCATATCACGTTTGACAGCCTATAATACAATGTCCCTCTAAAATTAAAAGCTTTTAAATGGTTATTACAATACTAAACAGTCAAGATAGCATTGATAGGCTCATTAAACAATGAGACCAACTGATGAGATTGCGAAAACAGGTTTGGAACTTGACTGATTGAAGAGCTTCAGATTTTAGGAAAGGAATTTCTTAGCTACTTTCGCCTGGACCATGGCCAATACAATCTGTTCTAGATGGTAGGACCACGGACCAAAATGGACACCAAGTAGCGCGATTTAATTTGTCAAGTTGAACGCCTGGTCATTTGTCTCCGGTAGGAACAATTTAGTTGATTTGTAGTGTTTAATACCGTAACTGGAATTAGGAACTAAACAATTAAAAGTAAAGGGCTTGTAATAAAGCCCATGTTATGTAGTTGAGTTTTCATGAGAAATGGGACTGATAGAGGGATGAAAAGTCTATGAAGTCTAAAAACCATATGATTATATTAGCAAGCTGCTAGCTAGCCAATAATCGGTAGCCTACATAGGTAGCTACTTGACACAAAATATGCTCAGCGAGAATTATTCTCTTCATTTTATAAAAAGCAGCATGCAACATCTGTGGAGAATCAATGCGTTCTGAGTAGTTGCGTAGCTGCACAAAATGTTCTGCAAGCTTTCTGCTTTGACACAGTAGGTGATACACAAAACCAAACGTTCTGCCACTGCTTCTGCACTGCAATACTGCTAGCCAGTCACAGCGTTCCATTTGAAATGAATTAACTTCTGGTATATCAGAGTGCGTTGACGCTGTAGGTGTGATCGAGGCTTTATTCCAAAGACGGAATCAGAATCAGCTTTATTCGCCAGGTATGTGTACACATACGAGGAATTTGACTCTGGATTATACAGACTCACAATGTGCTTACTCATAAACGACTTAAACAAAGGACACTCAACAAGAGTCAACGACTGCAATATACAGTACACATAAATACACAAAATAAACCAAACAACAACATAGTAAGACTGGTGAGACCGTAGTGCAATGAGCAGGGTATAAAGGGTGCTGGAAATAAATATTATTGTGCAGGTATTTTATTTACATAATGACAGTGGATGTGATCTATATATATAGCAGAGTGGAAACAATGCTGGAATGAATAAATAATTTTTAGTGGAGGTGTAATGTACATGAGGTAGGTGGATATGATATATACAGTATATATACAGTATGAACAACACTGAATTGCAGGATGACAAAAGAATTAAAAATAAATTAGTAGTAGACAGGTTGGTGTTAGGGTCAGAGTTACTGGGTGGTTATACAGGGATTGTGCCTGGCACTAAGTGACTGAAGTTGACTGTTCATCAGAGTGATGGCCTGTGGATAGAAACTGTTCCTGTATCTGTTCGTTTTGGCGTACAGTGCTCTGTAGCGCCTACCAGAGGGGAGGGGCTGGAACAGGTTGTATCCAGGGTGTGATGGATCTGCTGTGATGTTTCCTGCCCTTTTACTGACTCTGGTTTTGTATAAGTCCTGGATGGAGGGCAGGTTGGCACCAATGATCTTTTCTGCAGTTCTGACTGTCCGTTGTAGTCTGTTCCTTTCCAGTTTCGTGGCAGATCCAAACCAAACAGTGATGGACGTGCAGAGAACAGACTGGATGATGGCTGTGTAAAAGTGGATCAGTAGCTTCTTGGACAGGTTAAGCTTCTTAAGCTGGCGCAGGAAGTACATCCTCAACTGGGCCTTTTTAATGATGACATCTGTGTTGGGCTCCCACTTTATATCATGGGAGATAGTGGATCCCAGAAACCTGAAGGATTCCGCTACAGACACAGGATTGTTGAGAATGGTGATGGGGGGCAGAGTCGGGGGGCTCCTCCTGAAGTCCAAAGTCATCTCCACAGTTTTGAGCGTGTTAAGCTCCAGATTGTTCTGACCACACCAGAGGACTAGCTGTTCAACCTCCTGTCTGTAGGCAGACTCGTCACCGTCCCGGATGAGGCCGATGACCGTAGTGTCGTCTGCGAACTTCAGTAGTTTGACAGATGGGACTCTTGAGGTGCAGTCTTTTGTGTAGAGGGAGAAGAGCAGTGGGGAGAGCACACAACCCTGGGGGGCGCCGGTACTGATTGTTCAGGTGCTGGATGTGGTGTTCCCCAGCCTCACCTGCTGACTCCTGTTGGTCAGGAAGTTTGTGATCCACTGACAGGTGGAGGCTGGCACAGTGAGCTGGATGAGTTTGGTATGGAGGATGTCTGGGATGATGGTGTTGAACGCTGAGCTGAAGTCCACAAACAGGATCCTTGCATATGTCCCTGGAGAGTCAAGGTGTTTCAAGACGTAGTGCAGTCCCATGTTGACAGCATCATCCACAGACCTGTTAGCCCGGTAGGCAAACTGCAAGGGGTCTAGCAAGGGGCCTGTGATGTCCTTCAGGTGGCCCAACACTAATCTTTCAAAGCATTTCATGACCACAAATGTGAGGGCGACAGGTCTGTAGTCATTCAATCCAGTGATGGAGGGTTTTTTGGGGACCGGGATAATTGTGAAGCGTTTGAAGCACGAGGGAACTTCACACAGCTCCAGAGATCTGTTGAAGATCTGTGTAAAGATGGGGGCCAGTTGTTCAGCACAAACTTTCAGGCATGATGGTGACACACCGTCTGGGCCAGGAGCCTTCTTGGACTTCTGCCTCTGAAAGAGCTGCCGTACACCCTCTTCACAGATGGTTAGTGCAGGTGTGGGGTCGGTGAGTGGAGGTGACAGGGTGGCAGTGGGGGAAGGTGACTGTTTGAAGATGGTGCTGGAGTGGGGGAGAGGTGTGACTGGGGGCCTCTCAAACCTACAATAAAAAACATTCAGCTCGTCAGCCAGTCGTTGAGATCCAGCAGTGTGGTGGGATGGTCTCCTGTAGTTGGTGAGTACCAGCAGGCCTTTCCACACCGACGAGGGGTCATTGGCTGTGAAGTTTTTTTTCCAGTTTTTCAGCATAGCTCTTCTTTGCTGCTTTGACTTCCCTTGTCAGTGGGTTTCTGGCCTGATTGTACAGGGTTCTGTCTCCACTTCTGTAGGCATCCTCCTTGGACTGACGAAGCTGCCTGAGTTTTGCTGTAAACCAGGGTTTTTGATTGCAGTATGTGCAGAAGTTTTTTGTCAGCACACATGTCTTCACAAAAACTGATGTAAGATGTCAAAGTCTCAGTGAGTTTGTGTAGGTCTGTGGCTGCAGCCTCAAAGACACTCCAATCAGTAGAATCAAAGCAGGCTTGTAATTCCACCTTAGACTCATTGGTCCATCTTTTTACAGACTTGACCACAGGCTTAGCAGATTTTAATTTCTGCATGTCGGTCGGGATAAGGTGAACCAAACAGTGATCAGAGAGTCCCAAACCTGCACGTGGGACAGAGCGATAGGCGTCCTTTAATACTGTGTAGCAGTGGTCCAATGTGTTAGATTCCCTGGTGGGGCACTAAATATGCTGTCTGTATTTTGGAAGTTCACGGCTGAGGATTGCTCTGTTGAAGTCCCAAGAATAATAAGCAGGGAGTCTGGATGTTTTTTCTCCACGTTAGTTATCTGATCAGCCAGCTGTAGTAACGCCTGGCTAACACAAGCCTGAGGCTGGATGTACACGGCTAACAGAATGAACGAGGAAAACTCCCACGGTTAATAAAACGGTTTACAGTTAATGAATAATGCCTGTAAGTGAGGGCTGCATGATTTTACCAACACTGTGACATCAGTGCACCAACCTTCGTTTATGTAGAGACAGAGTCCGCCTCCACTCTTTTTTCCCGTTACCTCCTTTCCGCTGGTGAGATTAAATCCCAGTAGATGAATTGCGCTGTCCGGGATGTGCTCGGACAGCCAGGATTCGGTGAAACAGAGGGCGGCCGATCTGCGGAAGTCCGAGTTAGTTCTGATGAGGAGACGCAGTTCATCCACTTAGTTGGCCAGAGAGCGAACATTCGCCAGGTGGATTGACGAGAGCGCTGTGCGAGAGCCCCGCTGTCTCATCTTAACAAGCGCGCCTGCTCTTTTTCCCCGTCTACGTTCGCGTCTCCGATCATAGAGCACAGCTGCACCTCCAACTAGCAATTCCGGGAAAGTCACAGGATCGATCAAAAGTGGTGGAATAGTATGCACAGCTGAAAGTCCAATATTTAAGAACTCATCTCTGGTAAATGTGACCCGAGATGGACGGCAGAAAACCGGACAAATAGACAAAAACACGAAAAGCACTACGGAGCAAAATCCAGAGGTAGCCATCGCCGGCGCCATCTTGGTAATCAATTATATATATTATGTATATATATAAATTGTAGTACTTGATAAATCTGCTGTGAGTAGGAATAAGACGTATATATGTACTGGGACAGCAAATGTAAATCGGGATGGAGTAATACTGAACCAACCTCGTCTTACGCTTGCGTACATATTTTAAACTCAAATTAACATGAATTTTTTTTTGATAACAGAAGGAAGCCCCGCTGTAAGGCATGGCATCAAAAAATTAGTTGATACTCATAATACTTCTCTCCACGGAACTCTTTAGTAAAATCTCTTTTATTGGATTTGACTTTTCACAGCAAATTATTTTCAACACATCAACTATTTACACTATTTACAAGATACATTTGCAATCTTTAAATCGTTTGGCATTTTTCAATTCCAATTTGGAATGTGTTAGAAGAAAAAAAAGAAAAAATAAATAAATAAAACAGCCTATAAAAATAAAACATTTGCGCATAGACAGAACATAAACAAGGGAAAAGCAAGGGTAGGTTATCTGCAGTGATTGGGTAATGGCAAGTTATGATGCTACTGTTTGAGATGTGTATGTATATATTTCTGTCCATGTGGAGTAGCAGATTGGTTATGGCGGTTGGAATGTCCAGTCGTTTGCACGGCTGTAGGAGGGGTCGAGTGCAAGGTGGCGGCTCGTGATCCCTGCTCGGCTGCTCGTGGGGGGGTTCGGGGTTGGGGGCGCAGTGGTGGGGTTGGGATTGGGCAGGTTGGTGACGGGGGGTGATGACGATCTCATTCGGTCCGGTGATGTTCCAGTGACTGTTGGTAGTGTCCTGCCCGAGGCGGTGAGTGTCCAAAGTGATGTAGTCTTTGATGATCTTCCGAAGGATTCTGGCGGTGATGATGGGAAGAGTGTCCTGTTTGTGAAAAACCTTTACTTTTCGTAAGTCCCAAATGGTCTGGTTTATGGCGTTGACGACCCTCCAGGCGTTCCTCTCCTGGGGTGATTGGAGTCCCGCCGATGGTCCGAAGAGGATGCCCTGGAGGGTCATCGCAGCCGTGCCGGTCAACCTGGTGAGAAGAGCAGAGATCATGAGCCAGATGTTCTGTGCCACCCTGCACTGCCAAAGGATGTGGTCTTCTGTTTCTGTCTCTCTACACCCGTGCGGGCATTGATCTGTTCTGGCTATACCCCTTTTGTACATAAAATTCCGGGTGGGAAGGCAACGTATGGCAGCCATCCACGCTATGTCCGTGTGCCTGTTCATGAGTGCGGGTGAAGCTATGTTTGTCCAGGCTGTGGTGCATTGTTCAGGTGTTAGTGATGGTATTGCTGTAACTGTGTCCCTATCCGTGATGAGTTTTCGAAGTGTTTTGAATGACCAGTCCTGACTCGTGTGGGTATATAACTGTTGCGAGGTGATGA